>JAGWEN010000618.1:0-69052 GCA_018703685.1 Orius laevigatus | reverse complement strand
AAAAGATGGAGAGGTGAGCCAGTCCGCAGAAGATTATTTGGTGTTTCACAAATTTGGCCATGTGAGTAAAATTTTTAATTTTTTTTTTGTTCTCTAAGGGTGCTCTAAGGACGGTGGGCTTATTATTTCATTTTGGTTTAGTCATTATGTGGACTCATCATCAGCTATGGGCTTTCTTGTTCCATCCCCACTCTCCTTGGAGGCCACCTTTCATGTCAAAATCTAATTATGTAGCAAGTTGCTTTGACAGCTCCGTTTCATAATGTCCCTATTATAATATTATTTTTAACATTAATTTCTTTTTGCGCTCTCCAAGATGCTAACAGAGGTATGCTAAAAAATATTGCAAATTCACATAGTTGGCGCACTCGAAAATGGCTTTTTAACGCACTTTTGGCAATTTAAAAATTATAATTTGGGTGCCTCTGTGATCAAAAAGAATCTATCAAAAGAAGAAGAGGAACATCGAAAATCAAGCTAAAAAGGGCCCTGTTTGTAGTAAAGGAACATAATCTATTTAAAAGGGCCTGTAGTGTCCGAAAATGGTCAAAAATCAAGCTAAAAAGGGCCCTATTTGTCGTAAAGCAATATTATCTAGTTAAAAGGGCCCCTAGTGTCAAAAAATATCAAAAATAAAGCTAAAAAGGGCCCTGTTTGGAGTAAAGGAACATAATCTATTTAAAAGGGCCTGTAGTGCCCAAAAAAGGGTCTCAATCAAGTTAAAAAGGGCCCTATTTGTCGTAAAGCAATATTATCTAGTTAAAAGGGCCCCTGGTATCCAAAAGGGATCAAAAATCAAACTAAAAAGGGCCTTTTTGTGGTAAAGGAACAAAATCTAGTCAAAAGGGCCCCTAGTGATCAAAAATGGTCCAAAATCAAGCTAAAAAGGGCCCTATTTATCGGAAAGGGATATTATCTAATTAAAAGGGCCCCTAGTGTCAAAAAATATCAAAAATAAAGCTGAAAAGGGCCCTGTTTGTAGTAAAGGAACATAATCTATTTAAAAGGGCCTGTAGTGTCCGAAAATGGTCAAAAATCAAGCTAAAAATTTGTCGTAAAGCAATATTATCTAGTTAAAAGGGCCCCTAGTATCCAAAAGGGATCAAAAATCAAACTAAAAAGGGCCTTTTTGTGGTAAAGGAACAAAATCTAGTCAAAAGGGCCCCTAGTGTCCAAAAATGGTCCAAAATCAAGCTAAAAAGGGCCCTATTTATCGGAAAGGGATATTACCTAATTAAAAGGGCCCCTAGTGTCAAAAGAAGATCAAAAATCAAGCTAAAAAGTGCCCTGTTTGTAGTAAAGGAACATAATCTATTTAAAAGGGCCTGTAGTGCCCAAAAAAGGGTCTCGATCAAGTTAAAAAGGGCCCTATTTATCGAAAAGGGATATTATCTACTTAAAAGGGCTCCTGTTGTCGAAAAAAGATTAGAAATCAAGCTAAAAAGTGCCCTGTTTTTAGTAAAGGAACATAATCTATTTAAAAGGGCCTGTAGTGCCCAAAAAAGGGTCTCGATCAAACTAAAAAGGGCCCTATTTATCGAAAAGGGATATTATTTACTTAAAAGGGCTCCTGTTGTCGAAAAAAGATTAGAAATCAAGCTAAAAAGTGTCCTATTTGTTATAAAAGGTAAAAAAAAAATTTAACCTGTCGTTGGTTTCATCTCAAAATTTAACCTTTTTTGAAGGGCAAACGATCAAAATATTCTTTTAACCGATTGACACCCTTTTTAGCTTAATTTTTGATCCTTTTTTGCCACTAGGGGCCCTTTTAATTGGATATTATTGTTTTAGAACAAATAGGGCCCGTTTTAGCTTGATTTTTGATCCCTTTGGAATACCAGGGGCCCCTTTTAATTAGAAAATATTGCTTTACGACAAATAGGGCCCTTTTTAGTTTAATTTTTGACCATTTTTGGACACTAGGGGCCCTTCTGACTAGATTTTGTTCCTTTACTACAAATAGGGCCCTTTTTAGCTTGATTTTTGATCCCTTTTGGGATACCAGGAGCCCTTTTAACTAGATAATATTGATTTAGGACAAATAGGGCCCTTTTCAGCCTAATTTTTGACCATTTTTAGGAGCCCTTTTGACAAGATTTTGTTCCTTTACCACAAAAAGGCCCTTTTTAGCTTGATTTTTGATCCCTTTTGGATACTAGGGGCCCTTTTAACTAGATAATATTGCTTTACGACAAATAGGGCCCTTTATAGCTTAATTTTTAACCATTTTTGGACACTAGGGGCCTTTTTGACCAGATTTTGTTCCTTTACCACAAAAATGTCCTTTTTAGTTTGATTTTTGATCCCTTTTGGATACTAGGGGCCCTTTTAACTAGATAATATTGCTTTACGACAAATAGGGCCCTTTTTAGCTTAATGTTTAACCATACCTATTTGGACACTAGGGGCCCTTTTGACTTGATTTTGTTCCTTTACCACATAAAGGCCCTTTTTAGCTTGATTTTTGATCCCTTTTGGATACTAGGGGCCCTTTTATGTAATATCGCTTTACGGCAAATAGGGCCCCTTTTAGCTTCATTTTTGGGCAGTAGGTGCCCTTTTGACTAGATTTTGTTCCTTTACGACTAGGTAAGTAAAATAAACTTTTATAATTTTTTTTTTTTCGATTTCAGCAATTTATGAAAGAGGCATGTGAAGATAAAGAAAAGGTCATACAAGATTTTTTGCAAAAATTAAAAGGTTCGATTAACCTGCAAAACTTAAAAATGTACGTCAACGCATTTCTTAAGTGAGTAATTTCGGCAATTTATAAAAAAATAAATGTATTTTTTAAGCCGTACGGATTTGCCACTGAAATCTTACAAAGGCGATGTCCTCATAATAACCGGAATGAATGGATCGTTCGCGAATGTCGTTGAAAAACTGCACAGAGATTTGGACAAAAAGCAAGTGACGCTTTTACGTATCGATAAGGCCGGAGATGTCCTTTCGGAAACTGTTCGTATATCATATTAAGAGTGCACTAAAGGCCCCGGTTTTAGTATTCTCCAATTATCTCCGGTTCTACTCAAAAATTTTTAACAATTTTTTTTTTAATTTCGTTGATTTTTAAATGCCGAACTACTAATGTGCTCCAAAAAAATATTTTTCCAGATTTTTTATTTTATTTCTTGTATAAATTTAAAAAAATCAAATTCGACTCCATTAGGAGTTTCTTTAAAAAATATTAGAAAAAACGAGACCAAAAAGTTGAAAATCGGTTCACAAGTTCGGGAGCAAATCGGAGAATAAGACTATTCTATTTTTTCTCCTAGCGAAATATTTTTAGTCCAGTCAAACTAAGCCTGGGGGTGGAAAAAAATAAGGTATTTTGTTTCTCTAGGGAAATGTGTAGGGGTTGGTCCCCTGATTAACCACAAAAAAGTCCATAACCGAAACCCGTGCGCTTTGGACGCTAGAGAGTTTTTAATGCGATTTTTTTTTTCCTAATATCTCGAAAACAGTAGGTCGTAGGCGAAAAATAATTAGTACAAAATTAAAGATAATTAGATTCACTATAATTTTGAACTGATACGATTTTTTTTAGGACCAAAAAATTAATACGTAAAAATGTTAATAAATATTTTCCGTCGAAAAACTTCGACATCGAGGTTTTAAGAGATAATTTTTCGTCGAAATACTTCGAAATCGAAATTTTAAGTGTTAATTTTTCGTCGAAAAACTTCGAAATCTAGGTTTTAAGAGTTAATTTTTCGTCGAAAAACTTCGAAATCGAGGTTTTAAGAGTTAATTTTTCGTCGAAAAACTTCGACATCGAGGTTTTAAGAGTTAATTTTTCGTCGAAAAACTTCGAAATCGAGGTTTTAAGTGTTAATTTTTCAAAAGTTCTACTTTTTTGAAATTTACCCCCACCCCTGCCTATTTATTGTTAATTTTTTTTTTTTTTTTTTCATTGTGTTAACCAATACCGATGTTCACAAGGGGGGTTAGGGCCCAAGGCGGGGGCTCTCGCCATATTGCCTAGGCGCCGGGGAAAGTGCTAACTCATCATGAGTAGCCAGAACAAACCAGGGGCTGAGTTAGAGGAACGAAATTCCTTCCCAGCCTGGGAATCGAACCCAGGACCCCCATGATGTAGAGGATTAAGAATGTAAACAATATAAGTCTATCACCTTATCCACTACACCACGGAGGTCCCCATTTATTGTTAATTGCTTTTTGAGAGTTGTTTTCAAAAGGTAATTAAATTCTCTACAACTTTTATTAAGTCCACTTTTTTGATTAGATGACGTCTTCTGTCCTTTAGAGGCCAAAATAGAAAACCCCGGTTTTTAGCGACCTCGTAGCTCAGAAACGTTTGGTCCTACGAAAACATCATATTAGCTCAAAATTATACCAAATTTAATTATCTTTAATTTTGTACTAAATGTTATTTCGCCTACTATTTACGGTTTTCGAGATATTGGTAAAAAAACGAAAAAAAAAAAATCACCTTAAAAACCCTCCTGACGCCAAAGCGCACGGATTTCGGTTATGGATTTTTTTTTGGTTAATCATGGGACCAACCCCTACACATTTCCGTAGAGAAACAAAATACCTTATTTTTTTTCTTTTATTTGGCCTTTTCGGGCTTAGTTTGACTGGACTATTATTAGGATCACGCTAGTTGATCGGCATTTAATTTAAAAAATGAAAAAATTTTCACAGAAAAATTTTGAGTACAACCGGAGATACAGGTTCGGAGATAGCTAAAACCGGAGGCCTTTAGTACACTCTTAAAAAGTTGATTTTCTTTCAAATGTGTCCCTAGCCGGCGAAAGTGGCTCGAAGTATCCTTCTCTACTGCAAAGGACTCGGTTGGCTCACCTCGGTCACCCTTCCTGGGGTCGAAAGGCAAAGGGCGTTCTCAGGCTGCACGTTCGATGGCGAAAACAAACGGAGATTCTCGAGGGGGATGAGCATGGACGACTACGACAAGCCGAACATCAGAAGGTTCTCTTTGACCGCATCAGCAGCCGCCGACATCGGAAAACAGCAATAGATGTCCATTTTCTGCTTTCATTTCCCAATTATACCTGGAATATATCGTATTAGCTTTTATTATTTTAATGTACTCGTTACTGATAACGTCTTGTTACCACCATTATACCGTGTAGAAACAATTTAGACTTATTAGATTGTAATACACCTATAAGGATAATAATTTTCTGTAACAATTTATAAAAAAAATAAATGATAATTTTAATTTTTTTTTTCTTTTCCGTTCTATTGTGACCGTTTGGTTATCAACTCTGTTTTCCCCATCACCAAGGGGAGTGAGGCATTAAAGCAATGAGATGGTGCAGTGGAATTTTGACGATTTGGCCGGAGCAAGGTATATAATGTTCTGCCAAGTTTCCAAGCGTGGTTTATGAGTTAATTTTTCGTCGAAAAACTTCGACATCGAGGTTTTAAGAGTTAATTTTTCGTCGAAAAACTTCGAAATCGAGGTTTTAAAAGTTAATTTTTCGTCGAAAAACTTCGACATCGAGGTTAATTTTTCGTCGAAAAACTTCGAAATTGAGGTTTTAAAAGTTAATTTTTCGTCGAAAAACTTCGAATCGAGGTTTAAGAGTTAATTTTTCGTCGAAAAACTTCGAAATCGAGTTTTAAAGTTAATTTTCGTCGAAAAACTTCGAAATCGAGGTTTATAAGACGTTCATTTTTCGTTCGAAAACTTCGAAATCGAGGTTTTAAGAGTAATTTTCGTCGAAAAACTTCGAAATCGAGGTTTTAAGAGTTAATTTTTCGTCGAAAAACTTCGAAATCGAGGTTTAAGAGTTAATTTTCGTCGAAAAACTTCGAAATCGAGGTTCTAAGAGTTAATTTTTCGTCGAAAAACTCGAAATCGAGGTTTTAAGAGTTAATTTTTCGTCGAAAATCTTCGAAATCGAAGTTATAAGAGTTAATTTTTCGTCGAAAAACTTCGAAATCGAGGTTTTAAGTGTTAATTTTTCGTCGAAAAACTTCGACATCGAGGTTTTAAGAGTTAATTTTTCGTCGAAAAACTTCGAAATCGAGGTTTTAAGAGTTAATTTTTCGTCGAAAAACTTCGACATCGAGGTTTTATGACCAAAAATGGAGAGTTCTGTAGAAAACCTCCGATTTTCACCAAATTTTCTAAGGTCATTTCTTCTATCTCTTGGATCAACTAAAGTATTGATTGCTAAGCAGGTATTAATTAACTTGCTGAAGCCAACGGTTAGCTTGAACGCTTTAATTATGACATTTTACGAAATCCAAATGATGATTACGTTTAATTTATATATTAGGTGTAATTAGCTAACCTATGATTGAGGAATTTCGACCTTTTGGGATGGGACAGATAAATAAATAAGCTAGCCTATGGGAAGCAACACATAGGTGATACATATTGAAATCCGATGACACTAGTAATTATAAAATTACTTCTAAATTCAAGTACTAATTAGATAAAAGCACCTATGTATTACCTAATCAATAGACATTTAAAAATTATAAAATGAGCTATAAAAGGGTAGCTTTCATTTTAGATTCTTCAAGTTCTTGAGAAGCTGAAGACATGAAGGATGCCCAAGGGAAACGCAGCGTTTATGATGTTTGCGCAAGGCAGCTTCGTTTTTATGGTATCTTCGAAGGTAAGAAAAGATAGCGAATGAAGGGGGGAAAAAAGATGAAAGTCACCTTTCCGTAGTTTTTGAGATATTAGCGCTATCTAGGGGCTATCAAGGAGTACTATATGGTAGAACAACAAGTGGGGGGGAGATGAAAGTCACTTTTCGTCGATTTTGAGATATTGGTGCTATCCAGGGGGTATGAAGGAGTACGACCATTTGGTAGAACAACAAGGGAAAAAAGATGAAAGTCTCTTTTTCGTCGATTTTGATATATTAGCACTATCTAGGAGCTATAAAGGAGTACAATCATCTGGTAGATCAAAAAGGGGGAAAAAATGAATTCTCACTTTTTGGTCACTTTCATCTTTTTTCCCCCTGGACCTTCAATTTATTTCGTTTTACAGGTCGCCTGACCCCATGGTTCTACATCCAAGTCTTTTGCATGATCGCCGTAGTCGTCAAAATGACCCTCTCGCTCTTCGGATTAGGACCAAACGATCCATTCCTCTGCCAGCAATATTTATGCACGTCCAATGTCATATTTTCAATGGCCATCCCTACTCTCATCTCGAGGAAAAGAATTCTATCGATTTCACGTGAATTAGACGTTTTGCCGACTTTCGACGTCGACTGGAACGTCCCAAAATATCACGAATTATTAGTCGAATCCTCATTGGTGAAGTCGAATGAAAAATTATGCGTAGACTTGCTCACGTTTTTTATGAGCGTTTCCGGACTGCTCTACATAACTCAGCCTGCCCTTGCTACATTTATTTGGAACCAACCTTTTGCTCTCATTTGTGGAGGTAAGAATTGTCAACCTTCTGAGCTACACTAGTCCAGTCAAACTAAGCCCGAAGAGGCCAAATAAAAGAGGAAATAAGGTTTTTTGTTTCTCTTCGGAAATGTGTAGGGGTTGGTCCCATGATTAACCAAAAAAAAGTCCATAACCGAAACCCGTGCGCTGTCAGGAGCGTTTTTAAGGTGATTTTTTTCGTTTTTTCACCAATATCTCGAAAACCGTAAATAGTAGGCGAAATAACTTTTAGTACAAAATTAAAGATAATTAAATTTTCCATAATTTTGAGCTAATGTGATTTTTTCGTAGGACCAAACGTTTCTGAGCTACGAGGTCGCTAAAAACCGGGGTTTTCTATTTTGACCTCTAAAGGACAGAAGACGTCATCTAATCAAAAAAGTGGACTTAATAAAAGTTGTAGAGAATTTAATTACGTTTTGAAAACAACTCTCAAAAAAGCAATTAACGATAAATAGGCAGGGTAAATTTAAAAAAATTCCAAACAAATTTCATTCAAAAATTGAAATTTCAAAAAAATTTATAAAAACAAAATTAAAGCTTATAAAATTTTCTACAGATTTGATTTACTAAGATTTTTTGTAGGACCAAAGGTTTCTGAGCTACGAGGTGACAAAAAAGCGGGATTTTCAAGTTTTTGCTATATAAAAAGTCAGATTTTAGAAAAGTCGGAAAAAAGCAAGGAAGGCGTTTTCTAATGAAAAAAGCATGCTAAGTAAACGTTGTAGAGAATTCAATTTCCATTTAAAATCGACTATCGAGAATCAATTAAAAATCAAGTCATGCTTTTTTGATTAGAAAACGCCTTCCATGATTTTTTCCGACTTTTCTGAAATCTGACTTTTTTCATAGGAAAAACTCGAAAATCCCGCTTTTTTGTCACCTCGTAGCTCAGAAACGTTTCGTCCTACAAAAATTCTTAGTAAATTAAAGTAGCAAATTTTATAAACCTTAATTTTGATTTTATTCATTTTTTTTAAATTTCAATTTTTGAATGAAATTATTTGAAATTTACCCCCACCCCCGACTTTTGACCGTTAACTTTTTTTGAGGGTCGATTCTTGAAGGTAATTAAATTCTCTACAACTTTTATTAAGTCCACTTTTTTTATTAGATGACGTCTTCTGTCCTTTAGAGTTCAAAACAGAAATCCCCGTTTTTTCTCCACCTCGTAGCTCAGAAACGTTTGGCCCTACAAAAAATTGTATTAGCTCAAAATTGTAGCAAATACATTTATCTTTAATTTTGTACTAAAAACCTTTTTGCCTACGACCTACGGTTTTCGAGATATTAGGAAAAAACGGAAAAAATCGCATCAAAAACGCGCACGGGTTTTGGTTATGGACTTTTTTGTGATTAATCAGGGACCAACCCCTACACATTTCCGTAGAGAAACAAAATACCTTTTTTTTCCACCCCCAGGCTTTGACTGGACTACACTACCAATAACCTGAACTGTTTGTTCTGCAGGTGCACCAGCTAATATCTTCGTGTTTACAATCAATTATTTAATAGAAGCTATTTCAATTATGACCGGTATTATGACTTGCGCTACAACTGTCATCTTGTTTTCTGAACTCGTGCTTAACCTAAAAGTCCATTTTCAATTAGTCGAGAAGGCCATCATCCAAATGCCTGGCATCCCCAACAAAAAACTTTTCAAACAATCCTTCAATCATGTTCAAAAATTATTAAGGTACATACTCTATTTGTCCATATTTTAAAATTTTTTTTAGAATGTTCAATGAAATAGAAATAATTTTCAAAAGAGTTTTTTTCTACATGTACTTCGCCATATTTATCGCGACTTCGGTGACAAGAACGCTTTTATCCAAAGTAAGGTTTATCGATTAATTTTTTTTTAAATCATGTTTTGCAGGGAGTTAGTGCATCAATTGCGGTTTTGCTTATCATAATTAATATTGACGAGCTTGTTTTTTTGTCACCTTTTTGTCTCCTTATGGAATCTCTGATTGAAGCGGTATGACAAGGGGGAGTTTAAAGGCGACTTTTTGCGGTTTTTCACTTATATCTCGAAAACCGTGCGTCGTAGACGAAATTTGTATAAATACAAAATAAAAGTTTATTAAATTTACTACAAATTTGATTTCGTAAGTTTTTTTGTAGAGCTAACCCTATCCGAGATACGAGGCGGCGAAAAACTTCGATTCTGAAAATTTTCAATTTTGACCTCTGAAGGAAGGCACTCCTACCGGTTATTTTGGACAAAGTGAATTCTCTATAAATTCCACTTTTTTTTGCTTATATGAAGCCTTCGTTCAGAGGTCAAAATTGAAACTTTTTTCAAAGCGCCGTTTTTCCCCGTTTCGTAGCTCAAATACGGTTGGTCTTACAAAAATTTTTATTGAATCAAAGTTATAGAAAATTTAATAAACTTAATTTTTGTATTTATAAAAATTTCGTCTACGACGTATATTTTTCGAGATATAGGCGAAAAACCACGAATATTTTCCTCCACAGAGCGTGCTTGCGTATCTAACTTTATTTTTCAGTCTGAAAACACAAGAAAAGCATTTTACAGCAGCAAATTCATGAATTTTCCTAAGAATATCACGAAAAGTATTATCTTAACAACTGAAATACTATTTAGAGAACCAAATATATCAATCTACAGAGGCGGACCATCAATCAACTTTAAGAGTTATCTAGATGTAATTTAATTTTTTTTCAAAAATAATAATGAAAAATATTTTTCATTTCTTTCTAGATTTTAAATGGGACATTGACTTTTTTGTTGACTGCCTTTTTATTTGACATGATGAGTAAAAAGTAAGACAAAAATAATCGACAAAATCCTGGGATAGCCAGCTTTCTTTTTCTGTACTGTAAAATCAATAAAAAAATTAGTTATAGAGTTACTCACTTGCATTTTGTAATTATAAAAAGTAAAAAAAAAAAAAAAAAAACATAATATCTTTTAGTTCTTCATTTTAAGGCTATTTTTCGTCAAAAACCTTAAAATCAACATTTTTAGAGCCAAATTTTCATCAAAAAACCTCAAAATCAACATTTAAAAGGCCAATTTTCAGGTTTCAAAACCCCTTAAAATTAAGGTTTTAGGAGGGACAATTTTTCGTCATAAACCTCCCAATCAACGTTTTAAGAGCCAATTTTTCATGAAAAACCTCAAAACCAACATTTATAAAGCCAAGTTTTCCTTATTTATAAAATAAAATAAAATAATAATAATAAAAAAAAACTCTCCAAATTAAGGTTTTCAGAGATGAATTTTTTGTCATAAACCTCAAAAATCAACGTTTTAAAAGTTAAATTTTCATCAAAAACCTTAAAATCAACATTTATTTTTCAAAACCAAATTTTCGTCAAAAAACCCTTAAAATTAAGGTTTTAAGAGAGAATTTTTTAACATAAAAACCTCAAAATTGAAATTTTATTATTAAATTTTTCGTCATAAACCTCAAAATCAAAATTCATAAAGCCAAGTTTTCCGTAAAACCAAATTAAGGTTTTCAGAGATTAATTTTTTTTTTGTCATAAACCTCAAATCAACGTTTTAAGAGTTAAATTTTGATCAAAAACCTTAAAATCAACATTTATTTTTCAAAACCAAATTTTCGTCAAAAAACCCTTAAAATTTAGGTTTTAGGAGACAATTTTTTAACATAAAAACCTCAAAATTGAAATTTTATTATTTAATTTTTCGTCATAAACCTCAAAATCAACATCCATAAAGCATGGTTTTCCGTAAAACCAAATTAAGGTTTTCAGAGATAAATTTTCTGTCATAAACCTTAAAATCAACGTTTTAAGAGTTAAATTTTCATCAAAAACCTCAAAATCAACATTTATTTTTCAAAGCCAAATTTTCGTCAAAAAAAACCCTTAAAATTAAGGTTATAAGAGAGAACTTTTTAACATAACCTCAAAATTAAGCTTTTATGAATCAACAATTTTTCATCATAAACCTTAAAATGAACGTTTCAAGAGCCAAATTATCGTCAAAAGCCTAAAAATGAACATTTAGAAGGCAAATTTTCGTCAAAAAACCCTCAAAATTAAGGTTTTACGAGAAAAATTTTCGTCATAAACCTCCGATCAACGTTTTAAAAGCCAATTTTTCATCGAAAAACCTCAAAGTCAACACTCATAAAGCCAAGTTTTCCTCATAAAACCTCAAAATTAAGGTTGTCTGAAAAAATTTTTAAACATAAAACCTTAAAATTAAGCTTTTACGAATCAATTTTTCGTCACAAACCTTAAAATCAACGTTTCAAGAGCCAAACTTTCCTCAAAAACATTAAAATCAACATTCATAAAGCCAAAAATTTCGTCAAAAACCTCCAACTTAACATTTAAAAAGCCAATTTTCGTAAACTCAAAATTAAGGTTTTACGAGGAAAACTGTCGTCATAAACCTCTAATCGACGTTTTAAAAGCCAATTTTTTATCGAAAAACCTCAAAATCAACACTCATAAAGCCGTTTTCCTCATAAAACCTCAAAATTAAGCTTTTCAGAGCAAATTTTTCGTCATAAACCTTAAAATCAACGTTTCAAGAGCTCTATTTTCATCAAAAACCACAAAATTAACATTTTTAAAGCCAAATTTTCGTCCAAAAAATCCTCAAATTGATTGCAATGAAATTTCTCCAAGGTTAACCAGGAGATTGAAACCGAAAGTGACGTCAGAGGGAGGTTACAAATCGAAAGGTTTTTTTTATCATTTCAGGGAGGTAAATTTAACACCGTTTTTTAATTTATAGTCCATTGAACTACCCCCTTTTTTTAATTTATTATTTCGTATTTATTATTTGTTTTTATAAATAAAAATTCCATTTTAAATGGATTTATCACCGCCACCCACGAAGCCCCCTCGTGGGGTCAAAAGCCCAAGAGAAACCGTAAGTATCCAAAAGTTTCCCATTTATTTATTTTTCATTTCTACAATTTAAAAATAAAAGAAAACTCAACTCTCCATGTTTATTTTTTCATTTAATTCACCTTAAATTGAAATTTTCGACTTTTTTGATGTTTCAAAGTGGGGAGAAGTGTAAAAAGTTCAACCTGAGATTTCTGATATCTTTGAAAGGAAAACTACGATTTAATGGCAAATCTTCAGTTTTTTGATAATTTTATCTTTAGTGATAACTATTAGTGGTTCCGCCCACTTGATCATTTTTAACATTACAATGGAGAATGTCAATGATGGATTTTCCTTTGGTCATCACAAACAATCATCGATATTTCAAAACAATGTAAGATTTTGTTATATTTTATGAAGAATTGTGTTCGTTTATTAAAAATTCGGAAACTTTGAAGCTACTCAATGATTCCTTCAAAGGTCTCAAACTGCAAGTTTTGCTCTTTTGGTCACTTTAAAAGGTTTTTGAATAAATATTTGCTCTTAAAATGTTGATTTTGAGGTTTTGGACAAAGAAAAAATTGAACTTTAAATGTTGAATTTGAAGTTTTTGATGAAAAAGTGTGTCCTAAAACGTTGATTTTAAGTTTTATGACAAAAATCATCTCTTAGAACCCTAATTGTGAAGTTTTTTGATAAAATTTGGCTTTATAAATGTTGATTTTGTGGGTTTTTTACGAAAATTGGGCTCTGAAGGTTGATTTTGAGGTTTCAGTAAATAAAAAAATTGTCTCTTAAAACCTTAATTTTGAGGTTTTTGATGAAAATTTGGCTTTAAAACGTTGATTTTGGAGTTTTTTTTAAATTAAAAATTGTCTCTTAAAACGTTTACTTTAAAAATTGCCAACTAAAACCCTCATTTTGAGAGTTTTTTGACGAAAATTTTGCTCTTAAATGTCGATTTTTTAGGTTTTTGACGAAAATTTGGCTCTGTCAAGGCTGATTTTGAGGTTTATGTAAAAAAAAAAGTCTCTTAAAACCTTAATTTTGAGGTTTTTGACAAAAATTTGGCTTTAAAACGTTGATTTTGAGGTTTTCGACGAAAAGCTGCTCTTAAATTTTGAGGTTTTTGACAAAAAATTGTCTCTTAAAATGTTGATTTTGAAATTCTATGAACAAAAAGTTGTATTTTGACATCTAAAAATTTTGGAATTTTTTCAAAAAATTGTCTCCATTTGGGGTTGGGAGGTCGCCCGATGGGGGTTAAACCAAGGTTTTAATCATCCTAATGTTGAGGTTGCAAAATCAAGTCAAAAAGGAAAACTAGTACTAATATAAATTATAATTAATTAATTAATTAATGATTTTTTTGATATTTTCAGAGTGGGTTTCTTATGCATGTCATTCGTACTCTCTCGACAAGTGAATCAAATGAAGAGCGAGAGCGTGAAAAAGCGAAATTGGAACGCGAATACAAAAAGAGCGATCAGCAACTCAACGAGCTAGTTTCGCTCCACAAATCAGAACTAACCCAAGTCATGCAAGTACGTTTCCTCATTTTCCTTTCCGTTTAAGAGTGTACTAAAGGCCCCGGTTTTAGTATTCTCCGATTATCTCCTTTTCTACTCAAAATTTTTTAACAATTTTTTTTTTAAATTACGTTGATTTTTCAATGCCGAACTACTGATGTGCTCCAAAAAAATATTTTTCCAGATTTTTTATTTTATTTCTTGTATAAATTAAAAAAAATCAAATTCGACTCCATTAGGAGTATCTTCAAAAAATATTAGAAAAAACGAGACCAAAAAATCGAAAATCGGTTCATAGGTTCGGGAGCAAATCGAAGAATAAGATTATTCTATTTTTTCTCCTTGCGAAATATTTTTTAGGAGCACGCTAGTTGATCGCCATTTAATTAAAAAAGATAAAAAAAAATGAAAAAATTCTCACAGAAAAATTTTGAGTACAACTGGAGATTCGGAGATAGCTAAAACCGGTTGCCTTTAGTACACCCTTAAATATCTTTTTTCAGCTTTTTGGAAAGGTTTCCACCGCCATTATGAACACCAGAGAAAAACTTCATGGAACAAAAGAAACTCTCGTAGCTTGTAAAATGCTTTTGAGCTGCCGGAGAGACGAACTTAAAAAATTATGGCTGGAAGGCGTCGAAAATAAGCACACATTGAAGTTATTAGAAGAAATGTGAGTTACAATTTTTTTTTATTTTTTAAATTTTAGAGAACAAATTAAAGAAGTTCCTATAACGTTAAGTTCTCATATAAATAATAAAGAATATATGAAAGCAACTCAGATTTTAGTTTCGTCTTTAAAAATAGGCGACGGCGCATTAGAAGGAGTTGAAGGTTTACAAGAAGTCAAAAATGAACTTCATTACAAAAAGGAGGTTTGTTGAAAGTTTTTGTGTGTTTTTAATGCTTTTTTTAGAAACTTTATTTGATGCTTCTTCGTGAAATTTCTCACATTGTATTTGTTGAGCCAACCAATGAGTTAAATAATTTTGTGCGAGAAAACGGCTCAATTAGAGGCAAATCGAACTGGTGCAAGAAGATCTTAGATATGTCTCAAAAGCATACCAAAACGTAATTTTTTCGTCATTAATGTTATTTTGTTATAAAATTTTTTAGTGAGAGCGAATCGGGCGAAAGGAATCATGAAGACGAACTTGGGGTTCTTGTTGAATGTCTTGTGCTGTTGAAAAAGTTGCCGGATGCTGCGGAAAATATAAAAGGGAATATGCAGAATGAGATATTGGGCGTGAATTACAGGGTGGCGAAAGTGACTGTGATGAACTCGATTGAAGGCGTCCACCCGTTGTTGGACCTTCTGGAGACGTTGACTGAGCAGCTGAGGAAAGTCACTTCTCGCTTTATGGCTTTGATCAACTGCTTCCAAAATTCAGCGAAAAACCACAATATCAATTCGACACTCTTGAAACCGTCTGACATTTGGAATTCGATTCAGGAAGTGGTAAGTTTCTCCAGACATCCTGATTCATAAGGGATGGCCAAAAAGCGATTGCGATTACTAATCATGAAAAGTAATTGATTGTGAATATGCAGTCGTAATTGTTCAATTTTCTAGGAGTACGATTACTGTAATACTAAAATTTTGGGCGAATACAATTACTCTAATCCTAAAATTTCAGGCGATTACAATTACTGTACTCCTAAAATTTTGGGCGAATATGATTACTGTAATCCTAAAGTTTTGAGTGATTACAATTAGAGTAGGTAATCCTAAAATTTTGGTCGATTACAATCTCTGTGATCCTAAAATGTTGGGCGATTACAATTACTGTAATCCTAATATTTTCTGCTGTTACGATTACGATGACTGTAATCCTAAAATTTTGGGCGATTACAATCTATGTAACCCTAAAATTTTCTGCTGTTACGATTCCTGTAACCCTAAAATTTTCTGCTGTTACGATTCCTGTAATCCTAAAATGTTTTATATTACAATTACTGTAATCCTAAAATGGTTTATATTACGATTACTGTAATCATAAAATGTTTTATATTACGATTACTGTAATCCTAAAATGTTTTATATTACAATTACCGTAATCCTAAATTGGTTTATATTACTATTACCGTAGTCCTAAAATGTTTTATATTACGATTACCATAATCCTAAATTGTTTTATATTACAATTACCTTAATCCTAAAATGTTTTATATTATGATTACCATAATCCTAAATTGTTTTATATTACGATTACCTTTAATCCTAAAATGTTTTATATTACGATTACTGTAATCCTAAAATGTTTTATATTACTATTACCGTAATCCTAAATTGGTTTATATTACTATTACCGTAGTCTTAAAATGTGTTATATTACGATTACCATAATACTAAAATGTTTTATATTACGATTACTGTAATCCTAAAATGTTTTATATTACGATTACCATAATCCTAAATTGTTTTATATTACAATTACCTTAATCCTAAAATGTTTTATATTATGATTACCATAATCCTAAATTGTTTTATATTACGATTACCTTTAATCCTAAAATGTTTTATATTACGATTACTGTAATCCTAAAATGTTTTATATTACTATTACCGTAATCCTAAATTGGTTTATATTACTATTACCGTAGTCTTAAAATGTGTTATATTACGATTACCATAATACTAAAATGTTTTATATTACGATTACTGTAATCCTAAAATGTTTTATATTACTATTAGCGTAGTCCTAAAATGTTTTATATTACGATTACTGTAATCCTAAAATGGTTTATATTACTATTACCGTAGTCCTAAAATGTTTTATATTACGATTACCATAATCCTAAAATGTTTTATATTACGATTACCGTAATCCAAAAATGTTTTATATTACGATTACCGTAATCCAAAAATGTTTTATATTTCAATTATGCTAATCCTTAACTGTGTTATATTACGATTACCGTAATACTAAAATGTATGATATTACGATTACCGTAATCCTAAAATGTATGATATTACGATTACCGTAATCCTAAAATGTATGATATTACGATTACCGTAATCCTAAAATGTATGATATTACGATTACCGTAATCCTAAAATGTTTTATATTACGATTACCGTAATCCTAAAATGTTTTATATTACGATTACCGTAATCCTAAAATGTTTTATATTACGATTACCGTAATCCTAAAATGTTTTATATTACGATTACCGTAATCCTAAAATTACGATATCACGATTACCGTAATCTTAAAATTTATGATATCACGATTACCGTAATCTTAAAATTTATGATATCACGATTACCGTAATCTTAAAATTTATGATATCACGATTACCGTAATCTTAAAATTTATGATAACGCGATTACCGTAATCTTAAAATTTATGAAATCGCGATTACCGTAATCTTAAAATTTATGATATCACGATTACCGTAATTTTAAAATTTATGATATTAAAATTACTGTAATCTTAAAATTTATGATATTAAAATTACTGTAATCTTAAAATTTATGATATTACTATTACCGTAATCATAAAATTTTCTGCTTTACGATTACCGTAATCCTAAAATTTTCTGCTTTACGATTACCGTAATCCTAAAATTTTCTGCTTTACGATTACCGTAATCCTAAAATTTTCCGCTATTACGATTAACCGTAATCCTAAAATTTTCATCTAATGAGATTACCGTAATCCCAAAATTTTCTGTGATTACGGTAATCCTAAAATTGTTGGGGTTTACTGTAGTCCCAAAAATTTTTATCACTATTACTGTAATCCTAAAATTTTATATCACTATTACTGAAATCCTAAAATTTTATATTACTATTACTGTAATCCTATAATTTTATGCTATTACGATTACCATATTTGTAAAATTTTGTGCGATTACTTTAAATTGTAAAATTTTCTGAGATAACAATTACTGTAATCGTAAAATTTTCTGCAATTACAATTAGTTTTTTAATTATTATTATAATTACTGTAATCGTAAAGTTTTTGACAATTACTGTAATTGTAATCGTTAAAGTCATCAATCTGCACACAGCTTCATTAAAATTTTGTTTTTTAGCTCAAACTTCTTCTCACGGAATATCTCGATATTCAAAACAGTACAAATGAATCACAGCAAACTCAAACGTATCCTGAACCCATTGAAGATATTTCATCCTATTTTGCCAGGAGACGTATTCCTCGGTAAGATTATCGATGGTTTCTTCCTTAAATAATCCGACCATTTCTAGATCGAGGCAAACACAATTATTCAAATTTGAATATTCGCTGCATTTCGTTTCGCACTTAAAAGACCAGCCGTCGTCCAACCTCTCATATTCAGACAGCAAGCACAAAGATAAAATAATCGTCTGCTCTCCAGATCCGATGAACATCACCATAATTTTTACTTCCCTTCAAAAATTCATAGTTGAAATAGAACAAGCTATTGGAAATAACCCAGGGTAAGCATTCCTCGCCAAAGATTATAAAATTACTTTCATCTTAGGGTGCCTTGTAAGCTTAACAAATTTGTAAACGATTACGTCCGAGAAGTCTTCATTAGTCGAGAACGTCAGAGAATTTTATTAAAAATTGAAAGCGCGACAAAATCCTCGGATGCTTGGAGAACACCGACTTCATCTCAAGACACCGTCGATTTGGGACTTTTGAGACCTCTTTTACAAGTATTTTGATTTTTTTCTTCTTTTTATATATATATATATATATATATATATATATATATATATATATATATATATATATATATATTATATATATTTATATATTTTATATTTATTATATATAATCTATAGAGCACAGTGCAAGTAAGTAATGCTGTTAAAGAGCTGGAAGCGCTCTTAGATAGCCTCCCGTCGCACAGAGAAGAGGTTTTGGAAATACTAGTGGGTTTGATAAAAGCCTACACTGAAACATGTTATGCGGCATATCGTGGGATGGTTCAGCCAGAACCGGAAGACAAAAGACTGTGCAGCGTTTCATGGTTGAAGGACGAAGATATCAGTCGGTTTTTAAAATCGCTTCCTAATTGGCTCGACTTACAAGCGCAGAAGCCGCTCCAGAGATCAGGGCGACCTCTCAAACGTGAAGACACCGGAGAAGAAGAAAGTCCCGAAGAAGTAAGGCAGCGGAATATCCGAGAAGCGGAAATCTTAATGGCGAACCTCGCCGAAGGAGGGATAGGCCCTCATGAGATCATTTCAGACCCCTTCCAACTCAAATGTCTTTCATTATTACAAGAAAGCATGGTTAGTCTAGACATCAAAAGAATCTTTTTTCACATCATTTTTAGGATTGGTTCGCCTGGAGAGTTCTTCAAATTCATTCCAAACTTAAAAAATCACTATCGAGCGACTCAAGCACAAACTTGACTGCGATTTCTTCAACCTTGAATAGTTTGTCTCAAGAATTCGAAGAGCTAGCCAACACTTGCTTGTTGATGCTCCATCTTGAGGTTTGTTATACTTAATCGTCCTCATATTTATTTTTTTATCCAGATAAGAGTTCAATGCTTCCATTATTTACTTCCAAGGAACTGGAATTCCAGTAAAACGAATGGTACATCTCAGGATCCTGACCCACGTGTCCTCGATCTTAGCCGTGTCATCGTTTCCATTGACGAAGCACTTTCATCGAGTCTCCAAGCCAGAAAAATCAAAGTAAGCCTCATTGTTTATCGCTGATGGTTCTAAAAAACCTAGTGCAATACTGAAGAACTAATAATAGACCCCACAGAAAAAAAAATCACACCAAAACGTTTTCTTTTTTAGTACATATTTGAAGGCCTTGGGCATCTTATAGCGAAAATTTTGATGGGATCGACCCTCTATATGGATAACATCGACGAAGGCGCCATTCATAAAATGTGTCGAAATATATTCACGTTGCAGCAAACTCTAAGCAGTATTACCATGACAAGAGATTTAGCTTTAGACCACGCAAGAAGATATTTCCAGCTTTTCTTCCTTTCTCCAGAGGTATATTTACTTCATTTTATTATTATTATTATTTCTTTTTTAGGAAATATTGAATGAAGTGCTTGAAAAAGGTCCTGTTTATTCAAAAGCAGAGTATACAAACGCTTTTAATCTTATTTCTCGAACTTACACTGACTCAGAAGAACAGAATTCGATGCAGCGGCATTTACAAAGGCTTTCGGATATCCTCGGGGAAGTTGGTATCACTGTATAGTGCCAATGAACCAAATTATTCGAGTAATTTTGGCTGATATTTGTGATTTGGGCTGTTATATTAACCTCTAAAACTTAAAATCTCACTTTATTGTAATCTATTTAAAAATATTTGAGTTTAAGTTCTTTAGTTCACAGCTCACTCACTTGGGGGACTAAAATCGGGCCAGTTTTAGGAGCTTAGGCTCCATAATGGCTTTCAATCAGTGCCTCATTGACTGATTTCAATCGATATTTGATCAAGTTGGGTCCCTGAATTGAAAAAAAGATGATTCAAGGTTAAAGATCCGTAGTACATATCATTTTATGTTAACTTTTCGTATTTAAAAAAAAGGACTTGGGAAAGGTCAAGCTTTTAGACTGTAAAGTAGTCGCTTTAAGCTGATCTGTTTGGCGCTCATCAAATAGGAAATATTTTTGTACAAAAAAGAAACTGTTATAGGCAATTCGCCAATTTAGTTTATTAGCTGGATATATATTTATGATTGTATTTATTAGAAATGTATAATTTACACTGCCTATGTGTTGTTTTTTAGCTTTAATGGAAATAAAATGTGTCTCAACATGAGATTCATTAACATATCTTTCAAAAATAAACCTTTTTTAGACTTTTTCTTTGTAACAAACCCTTTTTTGGGTACCTTGAACATCTGGGCCAAATATTTGACCGAGGAATAGAATTCAAATGGACCAAGGATACTAGAAACCGAGGATGATCTAAAGTGGGGCAATTGGTTTCATTTTTACGGCCACATTGTTGGTCCCGCAAAAAAAATTTTAAGGTAAAACCTCCTTATTTTTGGACTA
Source organism: Orius laevigatus (assembly GCA_018703685.1). Classification (NCBI taxonomy): domain Eukaryota; kingdom Metazoa; phylum Arthropoda; class Insecta; order Hemiptera; family Anthocoridae; genus Orius; species Orius laevigatus. Next base: position 48,289 of record JAGWEN010000618.1, on the reverse strand, counting down.
GGAATCCATTTCATTTAACACATTTTAATTTTGATGAACAGGGTGGCCCAGAGAGACACAAACTTCGTTATTTTAAAATAAAAACCCTGTTTTATTTATTTAAATTGATTTTACGCTTAATTTGCAGTAAATTTTACTTAATAATTTTTTTTTTCTTGGGGCACTTGGATGTACGAAACGATTATGTAAGTTTTAGTTTATGTAGTGATATAAATTGGTAAAAAAATAATTTTTATAAAATCAGTTTTAGATTATATACAACGAAAAAGAATTTTTGTTGATTTGGAAAAATCGTTAGGTGAGCTGTATTTCTGAAATTATTTAACCTACAGAGACGGGACTGATCTTAAATTTTAAATAATTTTATCTTGTTTAAAAAAGTATTTATAGTTTGATTTAAAAAACTCGACATTTTGGGCTCAAAAGGGCAAAAATTAACTTTCGGCCTATCAAGTCAATGTATTTGTGGGACGGTTGACGTCAGAGCCCCTACTACAGCCACGCCCCCTTCTTTAGGTTTCTATTATCCTTGGGCTGAACATTTCACAACTTGTTGGTATCCTCTCCATTCTTTATTTCATTTTACAACTAGGGGTAATTTATTCACAAAGTATTTTTAACATATTTATGGATTCTTTTTGTAAAAAATTTATAATACTTATTATTGAAGTGAAAATAAGAGACAATAAAAAATTGTATTATTACCTAATTTTGTTTTCTTGCAAAAAATAGACTTGGTTCAACCCAAAAAAAGTCCCGAACACTAACCTCAGGAGCGAATTTTTTTCGGTTTTTCGCCAATATCTCGAAAACCGTAGATCGTAGGCGAAAACATAATAAGAACAAAATTAAAGATTATCAAATTTGCTACAATTTTGAACTAAACAGATTTTTTGTCGGACCAAACGTATCCGAGATAAGTCCAACATTCAAGAATTTGGTATTTCTCGCTACCGTGCTCCTACACCATCACTGTAGTTCTTACTAGTATCCGCTTGGAATTTGAAATCATATTCAGAACTTAAACGCAACCTTTTTGTTGCAAAAAAATAGACTTGGCTCAACCCAAAAAAAGTCCCGAACACTAACTTCAGGAGCGAATTTTTTTCGGTTTTTCGCCAATATCTCGAAAACCGTAGATCGTAGGTGAAAACATTATAAGAACAAAATTAAAGATTATCAAATTTGCTACAATATTGAACTAAACAGATTTTTTGTAGGATCAAACGTATCCGAGATACGTCCAACATTCAAGAATTTGGTATTTCTCGGTGCTCCTAGATTCAACTAAACATGTAGTTCTTACTAGTATCCGCTTGGAATTTGAGGAAGCACACATATTTAGACGCAACCTTTTTGTAAAAAAATGAAACTTATTACTTCGTCGTCGTTCCGCTAGAGTGGAGGAGAGTTGAAACATGATATTCAAACGTCCCTTCTCACCCGACCCGATAAACGATACGGCCGGGGAGTGTGGAGGGAGTTTCCCCCTTCGAAACCCCTCCTCTCGCCATCCAAATCGAACCACGCGAAAAAACCCCCTCGCCGCTCTCGGATCCACAGTTCCACTCTAACTCGGAGCAACTCAGTCGCCTCTCGCCTTCTCACCGGCCAACTACCTTTCATTCGCGCCTAGTTCAAAAACAACAACTTCAAGGAAAAATAAACGGTAATTTAATTTAATATCTATAAATTAATTGCAATTTTTTCCCCTTAATTTTTAATTATTTCATATTCATTAAATTTAGCTACATAATATTACGAAGGCATAGGCACATGCCTACTAAATATTAGGCAAAAACTAATATAAAAACAGGTCTAAATAATTTTTTTCATTTATTGTTCAGTTTTTGCCTTTTGTAACATATGTAGACTTTATGCACTTTGCGAATTTATATGTATAATAAAAAATTGGTGGAAGGTAAAATAAGGTGGGGTGGAAAATGTGCGAACGTTTAGGAATTATACAAAAGGTAGTAAAGTTGCGGGTAGATAACTGTTATCAGACGCACGAGGCGAATAGACCGGCACCCCTCGCTCGAAATCGCCTCGTCCCCCTCGCCCGATACTTTCCTACCTAAAAAAACTAAACATTTTACAAGAATTTCTTCGATTAATTGATTTTTCGGACAATAAATAAATCGATTTATTGATGTATGATTACCATGTGAAGTAGATACGTTTTATTTAAAAAATGAAATTCATTCTTTCACTCAAATATTTACCATATTTTAGGGGTGTTACCGCAAAAAGGATTCTGATTTTTGTCGATTCTGGCCAGAATTCCTCGATGAAACAACAGGCATATTAAGATATTTAGGGGAAAATTTAGATAGTAATCTTCATCTTATTGTATGTTTTTGGGTCGCTGATTACAAATCTGAGGTTTGCTGAAAACTTATCCTTGTCGAAATTGCAAAATTTTGGCTTTTTGGGTAGTTTTTTGGTTATATCTCAAAAACTATGCGTTTCAGCGACTTGACCAATTAGAACAAAATTAAAGCTCGTAAAATTTCCTAAAAATCTATATTTTATTTGTCCAATTCGGACCATACGTTTGGCAGATATCGATGGTCAAACCGAGTTCTTCGATCTGCTTCCAACAATTTCTTATTGTATGGGGTAGTTTTTTGGTTATATCTCAAAAACTATGCGTTTCAGCGACTTGACCACTTAGAACGAAATTAAAGCTCGTAAAATTTCCTAAAAATATGTTAATTATTTGTCCAATTCGGACCATCCGTTTGGCAGATATCGATGGTCAAACCTAGTTCTTCGATCTGCTTCCAACAATTTCTTATTGTATGCTTTTTGGGTCGCTGATTACGAATCTGAGGTTTTCTGACCGAATTTTTGTCCGAAACTGTCAAAATTTTGGCATTTTGGGTAGTTTTTTGCTTATATCTCAAAAACTATGCGTTTCAGCGACTTGACCACTTAGAACAAAATTAAAGCTCGTAAAATTTCCTAAAAATCGATTAATTATTTGTCCAATTCGGACCATCCGTTTGGCAGATATCGATGGTCAAACCTAGTTCTTCGATCTGCTTCTCTTATTGTATGTTTTTTGGGTCGCTGATTACGAATCTGAGGTTTGCTGACAGAATTTTTGTCCAAAACCTTGTCAAAATTAAATTTTTTTGGCATTTTGGGTAGTTTTTTGCTTATATCTCAAAAACTATGCGTTTCAGCGACGTGACCACTTAAAACGAAATAAAAGCTCGTAAAATTTCCTAAAAATGGGTTAATTATTTGTCCAATTCGGACCATCCGTTTGGCAGATATCGATGGTCAAACCTAGTTCTTCGATCTGCTTCCAACAATTTCTTATTGTATGTTTTTTGGGTCGCTGATTACGAATCTGAGGTTTGCTGACAGAATTTTTGTCCGAAACCTTGTCAAAATTAAATTTTTTTGGCATTTTGGGTAGTTTTTTGCTTATATCTCAAAAACTATTCGTTTCAGCGACTTGACTACTTAGAACAAAATTAAAGCTCGTAAAATTTCCTAAAAATGGGTTAATTATTTGTCCAATTCGGACCATCCGTTTGGCAGATATCGATGGTCAAACGTAGTTCTTCGATCTGCTTCCAACAATTTCTTATTTTATGTTTTTTGGGTTGCTGATTACGAATCTGAGGTTTTCTGACCGAATTTTTGTCCGAAACTGTCAAAATTTTGGCATTTTGGGAAGTTTTTTGGTTATATCTCAAAAACAATGCGTTTCAGCGACTTGACCACTTAGAACAAAATAAAAGCTCGTAAAATTTCCTAAAAATCCATTAATCATTTGTCCAATTCGGTCGATCCGTTTGGCAGATATCGATGGTCAAACCTAGTTCTTCGATCTGCTTCTCTTATTGTATGTTTTTTGGGTCGCTGATTACGAATCTGAGGTTTGCTGACAGAATTTTTGTCCGAAACCTTTTCAAAATTAAATTTTTTTGGCATTTTGGGTAGTTTTTTGGTTATATCTCAAAAACTATTCGTTTCAGCGACTTGACTACTTAGAACATAATTAAAGCTCGTAAAATTTCCTAAAAATCGATTAATTATTTGTCCAATTCGGACCATCCGTTTGGCAGATATCGATGGTCAAACGTAGTTCTTCGATCTGCTTCCAACAATTTCTTATTGTATGTTTTTTGGGTCGCTGATTACGAATCTGAGGTTTTCTGACCGAATTTTTGTCCGAAACTGTCAAAAGTTTGGCATTTTGGGTAGTTTTTTGGTTATATCTCAAAAACTATGCGTTTCAGCGACTTGACCACTTAGAACAAAATAAAAGCTCATAAAATTTCCTAAATTTCCTTTAATCATTTGTCCAATTCGGACGATCCGTTTGGCAGATATCGATGGTCAAACCGATTTCTTCGATCTGCTTAAAAAACAACCGGAGAGTGATTTGGCTCTTTCCCCTTCGCGAAGGGCGCGGTTATAATTGAGAAATTTTCATAAAGGGAAAACTCAGAAAGAATAAATCATGAGTTTCCGAGTAAAAAAAGGGGAGAAGATAGTTGAAGACGTTACCTCGAATCCGTCATTTGGCAACCCTCTCCTGTTAATCGCTTCTATTGAAATCTTTTTATTCTCTTTTCCAGATATCCCCTTTAATTACCATTTCTGAACCTTTTTTTGTCATTCGTCTCGCTTGGTTTCGCCTTCTCTCCCCAAGTTCAACCAAGTTTACGTTGTAAATATTCAGTTATGCGATCGATATTCTCACCCAATCGTGTACAAATATTAGTTATAGCGACACGAAATCCGTTGGTTAATTTTTTCTTCGGTTCTTATTGAGAAACGTTGGAAAAGAGTCTTGCGATCGAGGTGGTGATGGGAAGGAGAAGGGGAGGGGGTTATTAAAAAGTCATAACGGCACCCTCATCCAATATTCATCCGCGTCTTTTAGCTGCTTCCATCCGCTTGCCGCCTTTCTAACCGTCGCTTACCCTTCATATCATTTTAATCTGTTATAAGCTCAATTTGAGAGAACAAGACGTCTACGTCAAAACGACCAACTTTGTTTTTACTTCCAAATCACGTTTTTTATCCAAATAAACACCCATTTGTGAAATCGCAGAATGTTTTCTTTTTTATCTTTGCAAACACTCTCTTCCTCGAATTTTCATTTCATCATTTTTCTTCCGGAACTTGTAGGGATCCCTAATGTCCAAAAATCGAGGTAAAAATGGCCCCTAGTGGATAAAAAAGATTGAAAATCATGCTGAAAAGGGACCCAAGTGTCCAAAATTGATAAAAAATCAAGCTAAAAAGAGTATTTTTTGTCGTAAAAGAAAAGAAACTAGCTAAAAGGCTCCCTAATGTCAAAAAATCGAAGTAAAAATGGCCCCTAGTGTCCAAAAAGGATCAAAAATCAAGCAAAAAAGTGCCCCTTGTGTCCAAAATTCTAGATAAAAATTGCCCCTAGTGTATAAAAAGGATTAAAACTCTCGCTAAAAGGGCCTCTAAGTGACCAAAAAGGATCAAAAATTAAGCTAAAAATGGCCCCTGAGTGACCAAAAAAAAGTTTAAAAAAATCCAGGTAAAAATGGCCCCTAAGTTACAAAAAAAATCTGGTAAAAACGGCCCCTAAGTAACCCAAAAAGATCAAAAATTAAGCTAAAAAGGGCCCCTAGTGTCCAAAAAAGATCAAAACCTACCTGAAAAGGGCCCCTAGTGTCCAAAAATTGAAGTAAAAATGGCCCCTAATATCCAAAAAAGATCAAATCCTACCTACCTAAAAAGGGCCCCTTATGTTCAAAAAAGATAAAAACCCTCTTAAAAAGGTCCCTTAGTGTCCTAAAAAGATAAAAACCTACCTAAAGGGGCTCCTAAGTGTCCAAAAGGATTAAAAAATCAGGCTTAAAGGGCCCGTTGTGCTCCAAAAGGCAAAAAAGATCAAAAATCAAGCTAAAAGGACCCCTTGTGTCCAAAAAGGATAAAAAAAAATCAAACTAAAAAGGGCCCCTAGCGTCAAAATCGAAGTGAAAATGGCCCCTGAAATGTATCCAAAAAAGATCAAAACCTACCTAAAAAGGGCCCCTAGTGTCCATAAATGACCCCTTGTTTCTAAAAATCGAAGTAAAAATGGCCCCTAATGTCCAAAAAAGATCAAAACCTACCTAAAAAGGGCCCCTAATGTCCTTAAATGACCCCTTGTTTCTAAAAATCGAAGTAAAAATGGTCCCTAATGTCCTTAAAAGATCAAAACCTACCTAAAAAGGGCCCCTAATGTCCATAAATGACCCCTTGTTTCTAAAAATCGAAGTAAAAATGATCCCTAATGTCCTTAAAAGATCAAAACCTACCTAAAAAGGACCCCTAATGTCCTTAAAAGATCAAAACCTACCTATAAAGGGCCCCTAGTGTCCATAAATGACCCCTTGTTTCTAAAAATCTAAGTAAAAATGGTCCCTAATGTCCAAAACAGATCAAAACCTACCTAAAAAGGGCCCCTAATGTCCAAAAAAAGATCAAAACCTATCTAAAAAGAGCCCCTAATGTCCTAAAAAGATCAAAACCTGCCTAAAAATGGCCCCTAGTGTCCAAAAAAGATCAAAAATCAATCTAAAAAGAGCCCCTAGTGTCCAAAAATCGAATAAAAAATGGCCCCTAATGTCCAAAAAAGATAAAAAATCATACTAAAAGGGCCCCTAGTGTCGAAAAAGGATTTAAAAAATCAAACTAAAAAGGGCCCCTAGTGTCCAAAAAGGATAAAAAATCAATCCAAAAAGGGTCCCTAGTGTCCAAAAAATATCAAAACCTACTTAAAAAGGGCCCCTAATGTCCAAAAAGTATCAAAAATTAAGCTAAAAAGGGCCCCTAACGTCCAAAAAAGATCAAAAAGTTAAAAGGGCCCCTAGTGTCCAAAAACCGAAGTAAAAATGACCCTAATGTCCAAAAAAGATCAAAACCTACCTAAAAAGAGCCCCTAATTTCCTAAAAAGATGAAAACCTACCTATAAAGGGCCCCTAGTGCCCAAAAAGATCAAAAATCAATCTAAAAAGAGCCCCTAGTGTCCAAAAAAGTAGCTTAATCGGGATGACCGGCCCCGCAGCATCATTTAATTCAGTACTTAGGATTTTTCAAAATTTTCGAAGGAGCCATACCATAAATAGAATAATTTCACTTCCCCTTCCCTCGATCATTACACTAATAATAATTTATATATTACTTTCATTACGGACTTAATAGGTCTTTGAGAAACTTAGCTCGTATTTCATCCCCACCCGGGGGTTGGAACTGTTATTGAACTGATAATATACTACATTCAACGTTCACCCATAAAAATCATAACAATTTTCAATATTATGAACTAAAAGTGAATGGATCGACCAATAAAATGTAACCGATCGCTTTAGAGCGCTCTTGTTACAAGAGATCCGTCATTCAACTCCACGTACTTGACAATGCTGAGCAAAGTCCACTTATAAACCATTTAAAACAATAGACACTTTTATGATTGGGGTCTTTTTTCGCTTTTTATTTATCTCCATTTTGGCTTTTTCCTCCGAACATGACGGTTTCGACGGCCAGAAATTATTCACGCCCTTCGAATCCAGCACGTCTTGATTCCCCTTGAAAATTAAATGACATTTGCAGTTTCAAAATCCTCCGGGAAAACTTTCGCAGCCAAAAAACCTCGAAATGTTGGCAATTTTTTCAGTTTTTGCTTCATAACTTCTGATACATTAGTTTTATGCGAAATGTCACTTTTAGCATTATTATTGCTTATAGAATTACCTAAAATTTAAGCCTAACCGCAGCTCTGTAGGTCAAATAGTTCATGAGATATTGGAGTTTGAAAATTTTAATTTTTTTTTTGAAATTCCATTTTTGGCTAGAATATTGCGAGAAAAGTATTATAGAAAGCCGTACGGGAGAACCACTCTTCCAATCGAGTCCAGACTCGAAATTTTGAATTTCTTTATGTAGATCGATGGTTGGTGAAAGTACAATATTCGCGTGCTACCTGTCCGATCATCAAATTTTCATCATATACGGGGCCTTAGGAGGTCAAAAAATGAAAAATTTGTTTGAAAACCACTTTTTTTCACCAAATTTTCGAAAAAGTTCCCGTTTTGATGGTCACCAAACCAGACCTTTTATCTTGAATTCTGATGACAAACGTGTTGAGATGAGTCGTTCTGAAGGGAAAAAAACTGAGCCCGTAAATTTTAATGCCCAAGCCCTTGCGTTAAACAGCTTCCTTTAATAAGGCGCAACGTTTATGAATTCTTAAATTCTATCCCGCAGAGAGTGGGGAGGGCGCTTTTACAAACATGAGACACCTTTTAAACTCATTTAAATTAAAAACCTATTTATTTATTTATAATTTAAAATTTTAAAAAAGTTCGCGAGTGAAAAATACAAATTTTTAATTTAAAAAAAATTTTTTTGGTATATTTTCTCTTACGTCAAAACATAAATAGCAATCGATTCCATCTGTGACGTTTCGCGATTTGACGGGACCGTTCAACCCGAGGGGGCAAAAATTAAATTTTTACCCTACTCGTGAAATGACCAGTTTGGCTGAATTACGAGTATATTTTTAGAACATGTCAATCCTACCTAGAACTCAGTTTTTACTCATAATTTTTGAATTTCCACGTATTTTCCATATTTCGCTCATAGTCCAGTCAAACTGAGCCTGGGGGTGGAAAAAATAAGGTATTTTATTTCTCAAATGTGTAGGGGTTGGTCCTCTGATTAACCACAAAAAAGTTCATAACCGAAACCCGTGCGCTTTGGACGCTGGAGCGTTTTTAATGCGATTTTTTTTCGTTTTTTCCTAATATCTCGAAAACCGTAAGTCGTAGGCGAAAAGATTTTTAGTACAAAATTATAGATAATTAAATTTGCTATAATTTCGAGCTAATATGATTTTTTCGTAGGACCAAACGTTTCTGAGCTACGAGGTTGCAAAAAACCGGGGTTTTCTATTTTGACCTCTGAAGGACAGAAGACGTCATCTGATCAAAAAAGTGTACTTAGTAAAAGTTGTAGAGAATTTAATTACCTTTAAAAAATGACTCTCAAAAAGCAATTAACGATCAATAGGCAGGGGTGGGGGTACATTTATAAAAATTTCAAAACAAATTTCATTCAAAAATTTTAATGTCAAAATATTTTATAAAAACAAAATTAAAACCTATAAAATTTGCTGCAAATTTGATTCAATAAGATTTTTTGTGAGACCAACGGTTCCTGAGCTACGAGGCGACAAAAAAAGCGGGATTTTCGAGTTTTTCCTAGGAAAAAAGTCAGATTTTAGAAAAGTCGGAAAAAATCAAGGAAGGAGATATTCTATCAAAAAAGCGTACTAAGTAAACGTTGTAGAGAATTCAATTTCCATTTAAAATCAACTATCGAGAATCAATTAACGACCAACAGCTAGGGGTGGGGGTAAATTTCAAAACACTCAAAAAAATTCAGTCAAAAAATTTCATTGAAAAAATTCAAATTTAAGAAAATTGTATCTATACAAAATTATAGGTTATTAAATTTGCTACAAATATGACCTAGTAAGATTTTTTGTAGGACCAAACGTATCTGAGCTACGAGGCGACAGGTCCTTTTGGAGTAAAAAATGTATTTTTGAAATTTACCCCCACCCCTACCTGTTGGTCGTTAATTGATTCTCAATAGTTGATTTTAAATTGAAATTGAATTCTCTACAACGTTTACTTAGCATGCGTTTTTGATTAGAAAACGCCTTCCTTGCTTTTTTCCGACTTTTCTAAAATTTTACTTTTTTTATACCAAAAACTCGAAAATCCCGCTTTTTTGTCACCTCGTAGCTCAGAAACCTTTGGTCCTACAAAAAATCTTAGTAAATCAAATCTGTAGCAAATTATATAAGCTTTAATTTTGTTTTTATAAATTGTTTTGAAATTTCAATTTTTGAATGAAATTTGTTTTGAAATTTACCCCCACCCCTGCCTATTTATCGTAAATTGCTTTTTGAGAGTCGTTTTCAAAAGGTAATTAAATTCTCTACAACTTTTATTAAGTACACTTTTTTGATTAGATGACGTCTTCTGTCCTTTAGAGGTAAAAATAGAAAACCCCTGTTTTTTGCAACCTCGTAGCTCAGAAACGTTTGGTCCTACGAAAAAATCATACTAGCTCGACATTATAGGAAATTCAATTATCTTTAATTTTGTACTACACATCTTTTCGCCTACGACTTACGGTTTTCGAGATATTAGGAAAAAACGAAAAAAAATCGCATTAAAAACGCTCTAACGTCCAATGCGCACGGGTTTCGGTTATGGACTTTTTTTTGGTTAATCATTGGACCAACCTCTGCACATTTCCGTAGAGAAACATAATACCTTATTTTTTCTTTCATTTGGCCTTTTCGTGCTTAGTTTGACTGGACTACTCAGTTTTGTTGCCGAATGAATTTTGAGGACTTTGCGCGTTTTACAATTGCGATATGCTCATGCCTTTGCTGAGCTTACAATCGCTCCATTTCGTTAATGAGATTTAATGGCGCCCCCCTTGATTTTCCTTTGGGAAACATTACCTTAATGTAACGCTTCCTCGTTACATTGTTAATGACATAATTAGGACTCTTACTCATTTCATTGAACGGTTAATTGCTCCTGTGTATCGGTAACAATTTCTTAATTAAATATCAACGTTTTAGATTTTTTTAAATTTAAGACTCGTTATGTTTTGAAAGGCGGAGGTTTCGGAGACAGGATTTATTACGTGGATATGTTGGAAGTTTTTTTTTGTGGGGCCGTTCAGGTGGAGTATGAGGTTTGGACCAACTGACCGCAGATGTTCAACAGTTATCGTGCACCTGCCAGCAGAGATTTCGACCTTAGAGCGCGTCGTCCGATTTCGTTGCCTCTCTTTTTAATTCACGTTTCCCGTTGTCTACGCTCTCTTCTTCCGCTTCTTCCATTTTCCCTCTCTCGAAATTACGTCCTCCTTTTACTTTCGAACCTCAAACTTCGTTAAATGGGTTTAATGTGGTCCGTTTTAAACGGAAAAGCGCGAATCTTGGTTTTTGGGATGGAACAGTCTTGATTGTTATACGAGTTGAAAAAAGGTGTCTTTTTTTAGGGGGCAGTTGGGCTGCGAAAAGTTGTCCACTTCCTCAACTTTTCTTCTTCTTCCCATTAATACTAAACAGAAAGGAATAAAAGAGAACAAAATCAGGTGGCTGAATGTGCTTCCTTAACTCACCCAAGGTTGAGGAAGCGATGTGATCGTGTCAATTCGGCCTTTATAAGGGAAATGGAATTATTTGTACAGTAGTGAACGTAGCCCCCCCTTTATAACAATCCTAACATTATCTCGAAATTCACTCCCCCCCCTAACAATCCTAGAATTACCCGAAATAAAATCTCACCAATCCTAAAACCCTTTCATTCCCATTCCCCTTACAATCCTACCTTTCGGGTAAATGATCCTAAACATCCCTAAAATTACTCGAATCAATCCCTCCCAACACTCCTAAAATTACCAGAATTGTCCATCCCTCCCACCAATCTAAAACCTAATTCCATCCCCCTAACAATCTACATTACCTTTTGGGTAAATCAATCCTAAACAATCCTAAATTACTCGAATTCAATCCCCCTAAAAAACTCCTAAAATATTCAAATCAATCCCTCCCAACAATCTACAATTACAGAATGCCATCCTCCCACAATCCTAAACCCTTAATCCATTCCCCCTTACAATCCTACTTCGGTTAAATCAATCCTAAACATCCTAAAATACTACTCGAATTCCATCCCCTAATAATCCTAAAATTACGTTTTGGGTGAATCAATCCTAAACAATCCTAAAATTATCGAAATTCAATCCCTCCCAACAATCCTAAAATTACCGAAATAACAATTCACCAATCCTAACCACACCCATATATCATCCCCTTACAACCCTACCGTTCGGTGTATAATCAAGTCTAAACATCCTAAAATTACTCAAATCAATCCACCTCTAAAAATCTAAAATTACTGTTGAAATTCAATCCCCCCAACAATCCTAAATGTACCATTTCGGGTAAATCAATCTCTAAGAATTACTCGAAATTCCATCCCCTACATCCTAAAATTACTGAATTTCAATGCACACACAACAATCCGAAACATTACTAGAATTAAATCCCCCCACAATCCACTAATTTTACCCACAAATTCATCCCCCAACATCTTAAAATTACCTGAAAAAATTCCATCACCTCCCAATAATCCTAAACTATCCCGAAATCCTACTCGCATCTATCCTAAAATGGACGAAATTCAATCACAAGTGCGCTACAAGCTCCATTGATTGTTTGATTTGTCTAAAAATTACCCGAAGATTCAATCGACCATCTAAAATTACTCGAAATTCCACCCCCCTAAAACTCCTAAATTACCTTGTATTCAAAACACCGCACAGAATCCAAAATTACGCGAAGTTTATAATCCACTCGCCTCCAACAATCGAAAACTACGAATTTAATCACTAATCATCCAAAATTACCCCTATAAATGTGCACCATTTAAAAACAAATATACACCTAGATGCCTCATCACACACACCTCCAATTAAAGACTAGCACAATATAGATTTTATTCTAATGTACACTGACGCAACCTACGGTTTTCAAAAATTATTTATAGCCGTGTTCTTGCGGTTTGATAAGTTCAATGAAATAGAAGACATACTAAAAATTTAGGACACACACATTTTCGGTTTTACCAGAACATTATTGTACGTAACTAACCACATACATTCAGTCTTTTCTATGCTTATTTAAACACACAACCTGTTTATTGCGATAAAGAATTTTTTTTATTTCAACGCTCTGATTTTTGCTGTGTTATAAATGATTTCACCTCATTTTAAACATGGGAGGAATATCTTTTCCCTCGGCAGTCACGGGCAACAATTCAAAGGGTGCGAGATATAACAGACCAGTCAGTGCTACAAGGCGTGAGAGTTAAAACAAACACATTAAACTCTCCCCTAAAAACTAAATAAAACTACACAAAATAGGGTCTGTAGGTATAAACATTCGATATATACGAATGTTTGGTATTAATGGTGAAAGTGGTAAATATAACTAGAAATTGATGAGTTGTCACCGATGTATCTGCCTGCTCATCACGTCTCTATCGATCATTTGCCCCGTTAATGATATATCCTCGAGATGTAATTGGTGCTACTTATTACGCGAGCAAGCCGCATCAATATCATTACTGTTGCCATCGAAGGCCTCCTATACCCTCTCATAAACGCTACGAACACAATAACACCACGTCTACCCGCCTCCTTTGCTGAACGACTTGTGTTAGACGCATAATCATGTTTCCAGCAGCATCGATGATGGCTCTTAATTAACTCTTGACTCACTTGAAGCTGCAAAAGTGGTCCTCCAGTCGTCAAGAAAAATCTATGATCTAGGACAGAGATGTTCGCTCAATTTGGCTAAATATGGGGATTACGAGCGTCGAGATGCTAGTTACCCGCCGCTGATTGTCTTATAGCGTAGACGGAGGCTAATCAGAAAGGGCTGACAGGAGCGAACGATTTTCAAGCATCGCTCGGTACGCGTGTACTCGCACTTAACACACGCACTCCTCTAGTAGATAAACTGAACGAGCGGTTTTATGCGTAGCACATGCCGATATTGGCACGATCGACGGTGTGTATATTATAACACAGTCAAGGGGGGCGAGTGTTGTGTCTCTGCTGGAATCGTGTTGGGGTTGGTTCCCCGATTGTTTTGTTTTTTGACACAAAAGTCCCGAAACGAAACACCGTTTGGCACTCAGAGAGAGGTATTAAGGTGCTTGTTTTCACTTTTTTCGCCAATATCTCGAAAACCGTAGGTCGTAGGCGAAAAGATTATAGTGACAAAATTAAAGCTTATTAAATTTTCTACAGATTTCATTTAGTGGAATTTTTTATAGGACTAACGTACCTCAGCTACGAGGTGTTTTCCCTTTTTCGCCAATATCTCGAAAACCGTAGGTCGTGTGGCGAAAAAGTTATAAGTACAAAATTAAAGCTTATTAAATTTTCTACAGATTTCATTAGTGAAATTTTTTATAGGACCAAACGTACCTGAGCAACGAGGTGTTTTTATCCCTTTTCTACGCCAATATCTCCAAAACGGTTAGTCGTAGATGCGAAAAATTTATAAGCAAAATTAAAGATAATTAAATTCTCTACAATTTTACGAAATAGACTTTTTGATTAAATGAAGTCTTCTCTCCTTAAGAGGTCAAAATAGAAAACCCTGTTTTTTTGCCACTCTCGTAGCTCAGATGGTTTGATCCTACAAACAATTGTATTAGATCAAAAATTGTATAAAATTCAATTATCTTTAATTTGTGCTTAATATGTTTACACCTAAGACCTACCGTTTCGAGATGATTGAAAAGGGGAAAAAACGTATCGCAATTTGCTCTATGGTAGATTGACTAAATAAAGTAAAAGGCTCGAATTACGAGATTGAATCGCAATTGTTAATAAACATGTGCGAGTCCCACATATTGCTCCGTATAATTTTCAGAGTCACGCTCGCATTCCTCGTAAGTCAAAACGTGTGACGTGAGGTGACGCTTAAGGGCGTTATGCTGCTTTATTACAATTTTCAATTTCTATATGCTCGATGATGATTAACGATATCGAGATTCTCGGAATGACCGATTTGAAAAGGTTCCAACCGCAGAAGATCGACAGAAATAAACGGAAGGTGTTCCAGACTAAAACAGATCCGGGCTGCGTGTTTTAAAAATTTCTGAAATTCTTATTTTTCAACGTGAACTAAAATGAGTTTTAGAATCTCAAATGGAAATTTAAACGCCTATGTGGTCACAGCTTTGGATCTTTGTTAGACGTCTCGTATCTCCATAAGAAAAGGTCGTCGAGGTTTTGCTTTTATAATGAAGTCGGAAAATGTCCATCCTTTTCCACACCTTTCTCTTCTCATTTGCGAATCGTGTTTTAAGTCAACAAAAATCGTTCATTTTATCTATAACCAGCAGTAAATACTCAAATTGTTAAGAATTGAATGGTTATCTTTGATGTTCCCTGGGAAACAATTTTTCGCTGAAATAAATAATCTGAAGATTGTATCTTAGTACTTGATTAGAGATTTCATCGAACTTCCTTCCATCGAATTTCTTGAAGTTACGAAAACTTTGCCGATTATCTGCCCGACTTTTGACCTGACGAAAAAAAGTATTCTAGTAAACCTCCCTTAATTTTGAGCGAGGAATCGATTAGGAACGATCACGTTTGGATCCGACATACAGGGTGCTCTAGAACGACCCTAACTTCGTTATTTTAGATGTGACCACCATGTTTTGAAGATAGAAATCGTTTCTATGGTTAATTTCCAGTAACTTTTACTTCAAACACTTTTTTCATATGACCAATCGTTTTGGCGTTATGAACACTTAAAGTGGACCAGCAATTCGTAACTCCGGAACGTTTGATCCTATCAAAAAAGTGTATTAAGTAAAATTTACTGGAAATTAACCATAAAAACGATTTCCATCTTTAAAACATGGTGGTCGTATTTAAAATAACGAAGTTAAGGCCGTTCTGGAGCACCCTGTATGTCGGATCCAAAAGTGATCGTTCCTATCGATTCCTCGCTCAAAATTAAGGGAGGTTTACATAAAATACTTTTTGTGCGTCAGGGTCAAAAGTCTGGCAGTATGATCGTATTTTTGTGGAGCTTGATATCAATATGTGTTCTGAAGTTAAAAAGTCTTCGGTGTACAAAAATGTTGGTGTTCTGTCAATGCTGAATGTGAAGGGCTTCTTGGCAGGAATGAGTAGACGTGTCCAAAGCGTGGTTTCCTCGCTTCATAACCTAAAGAGGGAGGATATTCGAGCTAAGTAGTGGAATAGTTAACACGACAACATTTTAGGCAACTCTAATCAAAACCCAAATTATTAAAATGAAGATAACCGTATTATTGAAACCTAGGAAGCTAATCGAGTCAGTTATCGAACAGCAAATCCATCACTAATTGAATACCAGACAGCGCCAGACATGAAAACACTGATTATGGTGAAGGGTGACCGGGAGAAATTTTTCATTTGGCTAAAAAAACCTTAAATGTACTAAATAGGGCTCTTCTTGTCGCAAAATGGTCGAAATCTGTCTGGAAAAGTATCTTTCCCTTGTAAAAGTCTTTTCTTATTCGAAAAAAGGTTCAAAATCAGCTGGAATTGGAAGTCCTTTCTTGTCAAAAAGGGTTCAAAAATCTAGCCTAAAAGGGTCTTTTCTTATTAAAAAAAAGGTGTCCAAATTATGCTAAAAAGGGTCTTTACTTGTTAAAAAGGGGAAAAATCCAGCTGGAAAGGGTCTTTTCTTGTCGAAAAGGGTCAAAAGCTGACTAAAAATGGTTTTTTAGTATTAAAAAAAGGTTCAAAATCATACTGAAAAGGGTCTTTTCTTGTCAAAAAGCGTCAAAATCTAGCTAAAAGGGTCTTTTCTTATTAAAAAAGGTTCCAAGTTAGCCTAAAAAGGGTCTTTACTTGTCAAAAAGGGGCAAAATCCAGCTGGAAAGGGTCTTTCCTTGTTGAAAAGGTGGCGTCAAAAGCTGACTAGGGTTTTTTAGTATTAGGTTCAAAATCAGGACTGAAAAGGGTATTTTCTTGTCAAAAAGCGTCAAAATCTAGCTGGAAAAGGTCCTTTCTTGTCAAAAAGGGTCAAAATCTAGCTAAAAAGGACTTTTCTTATTAAAAAAAGGTTCCAAATTAGGCTAAAAAGGGTCTTTATTTGTCATAAAGGGGCAAAATCCAGCTGGAAAGGGTCTTTTCTTGTCAAAAAGGGTTAAAAGCTGACTAAAAAGGGTTTTTTTAGTATAAAAAAAAATGTTCAAAATCAGACTGAAAAGGGTCTTTCTTTGTCAAAAAGCGTCAAAATCTAGCTGGAAAGGACCCTTCTTGTCACAAGGGTCTTTTTCTTATTAAAAAGGGTCTTTACCCTTGTCAAAAAGGGTCAAATCCAGCTTAAACGGTCTTTCCTTTCATAAAGGTCAAAATCTGACTAAAAAGGGTAGTAACAATATAAAAAAAAGGTTCAAAATTCAGGCTGAAAAAGGGTCAAAAAACTAGCTGGAAACTGTCTTTTCCTTGTCCAAAAAGGGTCAAAAAGTTGCTGAAAGGGTCTTTTCTAGTCAAATGCGTCAAAAACTAGCTGGAAAGGGTCTTCTCTGTCAAAAACTAGCTGGAAGGGTCTTTTTGTAAGTAAAAGGTTCAACACCCGGCTAAAAAGGGTTCTTTCCTTGTCAAAAGGGTCAAAATCCAGCTGAAAAGGTTTTTTTTTTTTTTTTTCAAAAGTAGTTCAAAATATGGCTTTTTTAGCTTTTTGTGTTCTTGTCCCAGATATGCGTAAAAAGGCCAGAATTGCGTAAAAATCTTAAAAAAATGCGTAAAATCACGCATAATGCGACCATGTGGTCACAATAATTCTAACGGACTTTTTTTTTTTTTTACGGCCACCCCATAAGGCCATAATATGCATTTTATATTGACATGCATGAACAAACTGGAAAAAAAACTCCATTTTGCATAAACAATGTCAAAAGATCTTTTATTACTGTGAATAATGAGGATTGTGTCACTAATTTAAAAAACAAAAAATCACCCTTTTATCATCAAAAGAATAAAATATCACTGACAGCACGATTACTCATAAACGGATTAATATACCAATACTTCCCTTTTTTCCTTATTTTCTATAATCAATTTTCGATGTTTTTTTTTTCTTCATGGCAAACCGGATGAGCAATGTTTTTCTGGACGCGATTTTTTTTTGGTCCTATAAGTAAGAAAATGCATCTTTTTAGGCGGTAAAAAAATGGGTCGAAAAATTCGCCAAATTTGCACATAGGGTGTCTTAGGAGGCCCTTTTTGAGAAAGTTCCAGTTTTGGAGTTCCACTTCCATAAAATACCAGACCCAGACCTTTCAAGCATAGAAACGATCTCTTCAAAATATGGTGGTCACATCCAAAATAACGAATGTTAGGTCGTTCGGAGTAACCTGTACTTCAGATCCAAAGTTTATTGCCCAGAGCCCTTCCTATTCAGCTTGACAAAACATAAACTTTTTACTCCTGTAGACTTTTTAACTTCAGAAAACATATTGATATCAAGGTCCCCAAAATACGAATCATCTGCCAGACTTTTGACCTGACGAAAAAAAAGTATTTTAGTAAACCTCCTTAATTTTGAGCGAGAATCCAGATAGGAACGCAGTCACTTTTGGATCCGGCACGTCCAGGTGCTCTACAGAACGGCATAACTTCGTTATTTTAAATACGACCACCATGTTTTGACGATGGAAATCGTTCTATAGGTTAACTTCGACAGTGTAAACTTTTACTAAGAACACTATTTTTGATCAGGATCAAACGTCCGGAGTACGAATGCTGGTCCACTTAAGTGTCATAACGCCAAACACGATCGTCATATGAAAAAAGTGTACGAAGTAAAAGTCACGGGAAATGACACCAAGAGAACGATTCCACATCTTGTCAAAACGATGGTGGTCACATCTAAAATACGACAGTTAGGGTCGTTCTCTGGAGTACGCCCTTGTACTTCAGATCCAAAAGTATCTGCCCCAATGATTCCTCGCCAAAATCATAAGGAAGTTACATTCGAGGCTTTTTCGTCAAATTCTGGCTGATTTTTAGTTTTGGTTTTTATATTCTATCAGCGTTCCTTGGCTATAAAGGCCATGACGAGTGGTTTCGGCCCGACGATATTGCTTTTGGATGATTTCACTGGATAATGCAATTAATCTTTGGATCGCCATCCTGACGGTTCTCAGTCGAAAAATTGATGTACTTGAGTTTTCGATTTCGATAAGCCCTTGTTCATTATTGATGCTGACTTCAACACGCGATGTCTAAAAATCGTATTCGCCTCCGACGAAGGTATAAGAATAATTGGGTGTAAAGCTGAAAATTATCTTGATTGTTACATCAAAGTAGACCACAAGACTTGTTTGAGAGTGAATCGAGTCCGGGGAGACGACTGTGAAAATGTACAATGATCTTTTTCCCCTCTTCCTCAACTGGCGTTTCTTAACTGTTGAAAAATCACTTCCTATATCACTTGGGGGATCTCTCTACTTTTCCTATATCGCGTTTCACTTAAACATTACAAAAATCTAATCTCCAGCCATGACATTATTGAATCTCTCCCTTCCTTATCTGCATGTTTGTTTCTGTTTATTCTCTAGATTCTGGAAGCTCAAAGTGGTAACATAACTTTGTTCAAAACGTCTTGTCAAAGAGTAGGCTATCTCTCATGTAAGGACGCCTGACGCCCTCCGGTCTTGCATATAAGACGCCCGACTGTCCCTCTGTACTTTCATATAAGCCGCCAAGACGCCCTCTGTCTTTCATATAAGACGCCATCATGACGCCCTCGTGCTTTCATACAAGACGCCCTGACGCCGCTGTACTTTCATAAAGACGTCCTGACGCCTCATTGTCTTTCATATGAGACGCCTTGACCCTCTGTATTTTCATAATAAAGTCGCCATGACTGCCCCTGTCTTCATATAAGACACCCTGACGCCCTCTGTCTTTCATATAAGACACCCTGACGCCTTTTGTCCTGTTTATATAGAGACGCCTGACGCCATCTGTCTTTCATATAGACGCCCTGACGCCCTCTGTCTTTCATATAAGAGCACCCTGACGCCCTCTTTCTTTCATATAAGACCCCTGACGCCCTCTTCTTTCATATAAACGCCCTGACGCCTTTTCTTTTATAAAGACGCCACCCTTGTCTTTCATAAAGACGCCCTGACGCCCTCTTCTTTCAAAATAAGACGCCCTGACGCCCTCTGTCTTTCATATAAGACGCCCGACGTACCTCTGTCTTTCATAGAAGACGCCCTGACGTCCTCTGTCTTTCATATGAGACGCCATGACGACCCTCTGTCTTTCATATAAGACGCCATGACGCCCGTCTGTCTTCATATAAGACGCCTGACGCCCTCTGTCTTCCCATATACAGACGCCCTGACGCCCTCTATGTCTTTCATATAAGAGGCCCGACGCCCCGTCTCTGTCGTTTCATATAAGACGCCATGACGGCCCCTCTGTCTTTCAATATAAGACACGGACGCCCTCTGTCTTTCATATAAGACGCCCTACAGCCTTTTTGTCTTCATAAGAGACGCCTGACGCCTCTGTCTTTCATATAAGACGCCATGACGCCCTCTGTCTTTCATATAAGACGCCCTGACGCCCTCTGTCTTTCATATAAGACGCCCTGACGCCCTCTGTCTTTCATATAAGACGCCCTGACGCCCTCTGTCTTTCATATAAGTCGCCCTGACGCCCTCTGTCTTTCATATAAGACACCCTGACGCCCTCTTTCTTTCATATAAGACACCCTGACGCCTTTTGTCTTTTATAAGAGACGCCTGGACGCCTTTTGTCTTTCATATAAGACGCCATGACGCCTCTGCTTCAATAAGACCCCCGACGCCCTCTGTCTTTATATAAGACACCCCGACCCCCCAAACCCACCCCCAAAAACCAGACGCCCTCTGTCTTTCATATAAGACGCCATGACGCCCTCTGTCTTTCATATAAGACGCCCTGACGCCCTCTGTCTTTCATATAAGACGTCCTTGACCCCTCTTGTCTTTCATATAAGACGCCTTGACCCTCTGTTATTTCATATAAGACCGCCCTGACGCCCTCTTTCTTCATATAAACACCCTGACGCCCTCTTTCTTTCATATAAGACACCCTGACGCCTTTTGTCTTTTATAAGAGACGCCTGGACGCCTTTTGTCTTTCATATAAGACGCCTTGACGCCCTCTGTCTTTCATATAAGACGCCCTGACGCCCTCTGTCTTTCATATAAGACGCCCTGACGCCCTCTGTCTTTCATATAAGACGCCCTCTGTCTTTCATATAAGACGCCCTCTGTCTTTCATATAAGACGCCCTGACGCCCTCTTCTTCATATAAGCCCCTGACGCAAAAACCTTTCCATAAAGACGCCATGACGCCTCTTCTTTCAATAAAACCCACCCCCCATATAACCGACGCCCTCTGTCTTTCATATAAGACCTGAAGGCCTCTGTCTTTCATATAAACCGACGCCCTCTGTTATTCATATAACGCCCTACGCCCCTCCTTTCATAAAGACGCCGACGCCCCAAAAACCCACCCCCAAAACCCGCCATGAGCCCTCTGTCTTTCATATAAGACCCCGACGCCCTCTGTCTTTCATATAAAAGAGCCCCCTTGCTTTCATAAAAAAAATTTTGTTTTAAAGGTAATTAAATTCTCTACAACTTTGACGAAACAAAACTTTTTGATTAGACGAAGTCTTCCCTCAAGAGGTCAAAATTGAAGATTAATTTTTTTTTTGTCGCCTCGTAGCTCAGATACCCTTGGTCCCACAAAAAATCTCACAAAATCAAATCTGTAGGAAATTTAATAAGCTTTAAATTTGTACTTAACATTTTTTCACCTACGACGAACGGTTTTCGAAATATAGGCGAAAAATTGTGAAAATTCGCCTTTTAGCGGGTCACCTACTTGGCGAAAACTTCGATCACTTGAGGTCATTGTACGAACCGCCGAAATAAAAGTTCTCAAAATACGAAATTCTCTGTATTGTATAAAATAGGACTCTAGAGCTTTCGTGTTTGACGTGTATACGTGACTGGATTAAAATTATGTTATCTTGTTTAAGGATTTCTATCGGAGGAGTAACGACCAGGCAAGTCCGAATATTTATCGACATTAATGAGGGTGTCCGTTGATGAAGCTTTTTGTCATTTTCGTTACCTTCCTTTGTGTGTATTCTTCTTGTTTACTCTTCTCCTTTATTGCGCTCAGTTGGGATTTGCTGGAAAGTACGCTCATATAAAAATAAATCCTTGATCTTTGAGAGTGATATTGGGATGTACGGCTACCTTCGTTGTTTCCAAGCCAAATATCGACGCCTTTTTTTCACTTTTCTTGTTCGCCCCTTTATTGCCGCATTCCGCTTTTCTTTTTTCCTGTGGGTGCCCATTTTATGAAAACAAAAATTATTTGAGATCATCTTGACGTCCCGTGATCTTTGTTCCACACATTTTGATAACATTTCGATAAAAAACGTTCTAATCGAAATTATACTATGATAGGGATATAAAAAAAGCTACTTTTTCAACTGTCGACATGATGCATACGAAAAATAGGTTACTGTTCCAAGTTAAGATTACATTAAATTGTTATCTCTTCCCGTGAGGGAAGTGGCACATCCAAATTGGGGGGGGGGAGAAGAAAAAAAGAAGAAAATCAAGTACATTTTTTCCATCTTACGAGACACTACCGTGCATATTTTTTAGACGTTTTCAAGCTTCTTTTTTATTAGATTAGAGGATTTTTGATCCTCTTTTTCTTTAGATAAGAGGTTTTTACTCCTCTTTTTCCTTAGATTAGAGGTGTTTAATAATCTTTTTCTTTAGATTAGAGGTTTTTAATCCTCTTTTTCTTTAGATAAGAGGTTTTTAATCCTCTTTTTCTTTAGATAAGAGGTTTTTAATCCTCTTTTCTTTAGATAAGAGGTGTTTTGTGATCCTCGTTTCTACAAAAAAGTAGATTAGAGTTGTTAATAAGAGAGCCTTTTTCTTTAGATTAGAGGTTTTTAATCCTCTTTTTCTTTAGATAAGAGGTTTTTAGTCCTCGTTTTCTTTAGATTAGAGGTGTTTAATAATCTCTTTCTTTAGATTAGAGGTTTTTAATCCTCTTTTTCTTTAGATAAGAGGTTTTTAATCCTCGTTTTCTTTAGATTAGAGGTGTTTAATAATCTTTTTCTTTAGATTAGAGGTTTTTAATCCTCTTTTTCTTTAGATAAGAGGTTTTTAATCCTCTTTTTCTTTAGATAAGAGGTTTTTAATCCTCGTTTTCTTTAGATTAGAGGTTTTTAATCCTCTTTTTCTTTAGATAAGAGGTTTTTAATCCTCTTTTTCTTTAGATAAGAGGTGTTTAATCCTCACTTTTTTCGTAGAGTAAAGAGCGCTTTTTAAGTCATCTCTTTAGATTAGAGGTTTTTAATCATCTTTTTCTTTAGATTAGAGGTTTTTAATCATATTTTTCTTTAGATTAGAGGTTTTTAAGCCTCTTTTTCATGAGATAAGTGGTTTTGGAACCTCTTTTCATTGGCTTAGAGGTTTGAAAGCCGTCCAAAAACACTGAAATTTGGGCCTAAGTTGGTCTAAATTTGCCTTCTCATTATTATTTCGTTTAAAACATCCATTTTAAACATTAGATTTACGTTCTTTTATAAATATTAGATAAGAAAAAAACAAGAGAATCATTTCTTAGTAAACATTCGAGAGTTTGATTTTCGTTTATGTTAACAAAGTTGGATTCTTTTTGTGTAATTGGTTCTCGAAAAGAATGAAAATGAAAAGGAAAAACCCCTGAGATTCGAGTGGGAAATAAATTGGATATTTAATAATATCATGAGCAATTTTCCCGTATTCATTGCCCTCGTGTAATTAGAGTTCGAAAATAGTTTTCGGCTTCTTTTTTTCGTCCTACAGTTGGCCAATAATGATAAAACCTCTATAAATTCACTCGGTTAGGGGGTTGGACTTTAAAAGCTATTAACTTCCAATTCCGAGTGTGATGTGTTTGTTCATTAAAAAAGATAGTATGGGAAGAAGCCATATGGGACGAGGGAAAAAATCCCCCAAAGGATATAAAGGGACGTAAGGGATAAAAGAAACCTTTACGTAGAAAAGGAGAGTTTTTATTTTTAGAGGTATTAAAATGCTATTCCCTTTGAATACACAATTTTTTTGTTATTTTTCAACTTTTCTATAAAATGTATACTTGAAAAGCTCTTTTCACGTCAATTGATCCATTGTTATAACACTTATCTCTCCATTTAATTCTCATGAGACCTTGAAGTACTGCATACTTCAATTAAGATTATTTCTTGAACTACAGTATTTCATTAGAGAGGGTTGGTTTTCGTATTTATTTGAAGGTTAAGTGTTCTTATCAAAACCTCCAGGAACAATGAAGGGAAATTCCATTCTATAAAAATTGGATTCGATTTTTTTTCCCTCCCTCGCATCCGTCGATGTTATTATAGTCAACTTTATTATCAAATACCTTCTATCTCATTTTCAAAAGTTTGATAAAATATTTTTCTATTTATGGGATTAAATATTTTGCACTTGGCAGGCTTTTTATTGTGGAGTGATGTTTTTTTAAATTATTCTTAATAAAAACAATGGATATTTGTGTGCGCGTATCAATCAAGGATATGAAGGGCCAGGGGGAAAAAAGATGAAAGTCACTTTTTCGTCGATTTTGAGATATTGGTGCTTTCTAGGGGCTATGAAAGAGTACTGACCGTACAAAAACCCTCCGTGTAAAAAACACCCCGCCTCGCAAAACTCCTTCTTCTTCAGCCGGAAAAAGATATGATATCAACTTTCCCGCCCGCCGATGTGCGAGAGGTCGGTATGATTTAGAGAAAGAGGAGAGATGAAGCGCCCTTGCTCCCATTTTCAAAGCTCCCCTTGGCGGCATCGCGAAATACTTGTTTACAGGGTGCATTAGATGGGTAGCTATGCAAATACCTTGATCAGTGATTACTGGTTAGGATTGTGGAACTATTGACTGAAAATACATCATTGGAAGAGGAAAACAGTAAGTTGAATTTTTCACGACTGGTTTTGAAGGTTTCATATGCTGAACAACTAACTTTTTGTACATTTGTAACTTTTGCACTTTTTGTACTAACTTTGTAAGTGCAATTTCTGTTAAGACGTTAACGTTAGTTCTGGGTAACTTAAGTTAGGACCACATAATAATTATGGTGATTTATAGGTGTTATCGTATTTAAAAAGTAATAGTGGAGGAAACCTGATTAAACCATGATAATTGAATTTAAGAATTATGTTATCGATCAATCTGAAAGACTTACTACAGATGCATTATGTGCAGAGGTAACTGATTTCCCTGATAAAAAGTATTTCGCGATGCCGCCAAGGGGAGCTTTGAAAATGGGAGCAAGGGCGCTTCATCTCTCCTCTTTCTCTAAATCATACCGACCTCTCGCACATCGGCGGGCGGGAAAGTTGATATCATATCTTTTTCCGGCTGAAGAAGAAGGAGTTTTGCGAGGCGGGGTGTTTTTTACACGGAGGGTTTTTGTACGGATATCACATCTTTTTGTAGTTGAAATTGTAGTTGACTTGGAACTTCCATAAGCAAGAATGTTGTGCTATAATTAAGCTAACTTGAGTAGCATTTAGCAAGACAGAACTGTACGTTCTCATGTGGAATGAAATCGCCAGGAAGGAGTTAATCTTACAGTTAATCCTACGTTGCATAGTTATCAAAGTAAACAAAACAAACTAACATCGACAAAATAATTTTTTCGAAATTAAAAACTTGGGCTTAATTTTATGTTTTTGCGGTGATGAACCATTATAATTATGGCAATAATCTCAAATTTTAATTCGATTTCAATTTGAACTTTCAAGTTGATTGATTACGTCACCATATCAATGGGCAACCTAAAAGCCTAAGTGGCTGCAAGCAACATGAAATTGATTTTTTTGGATTCAGCTATGCGTTAAATCTTTCAGCGGGTTAAATCTTTGTTTAAATTTGGGTGGTTTGGGTGTTTTTGGTGATTTGGGTGGTTTGGGTGTTTTTGGTGGTTTGGGTGTTTTTGGTGATTTGGGTGGTTTGGGTGTTTTTGGTCATTTGGGTGGTTTGGGTGTTTTTGGTGATTTGGGTGGTTTGGTGTTTTTGGTGATTTGGGTGGTTTGGTGTTTTTGGTGATTTGGGTGTTTTTGGTAATTTGGGTGGTTTGGGTGTTTTTGGTGATTTGGGTGTTTTTGGTCATTTGGGTGGTTTGGGTGTTTTTGGTGGTTTGGGTGTTTTTGGTGATTTGGGTGTTTTTGGTAATTTGGGTGGTTTGGGTGGTTTGGTGTTTTTGGTGATTTGGGTGTTTTTGGTAATTTGGGTGGTTTGGGTGTTTTTGGTAATTTGGGTGGTTTGGGTGTTTTTGGTGATTTGGGTGTTTTTGGTGATTTGGGTGGTTTGGGTGTTTTTGGTGGTTTGGGTGTTTTTGGTGGTTTGGGTGTTTTTGGTGATTTGGGTGGTTTGGGTGTTTTTGTGATTTGGGTGGTTTGGGTGTTTTTGGTGATTTGGGTGGTTTGGGTGTTTTTTGGTGATTTGGGTGGTTTGGGTGTTTTTGGTGATTTGGGTGGTTTGGGTGTTTTTGGTGATTTGGGTGGTTTGGGTGTTTTGGTGATTTGGGTGTTTTTGGTATTTGGGTTTTGGTGATTTGGTGGTTTGGGTGTTTTTGGTGATTTGGGTGGTTTGGGTGTTTTTGGTGATTTGGGTGGTTTGGGTGTTTTTGGTGATTTGGGTGGTTTGGGTGTTTTTGGTGATTTGGGTGGTTTGGGTGTTTTTGGTGATTTGGGTGGTTTGGGTGTTTTTGGTGATTTGGGTGTTTTTGGTAATTTGGGTGGTTTGGGTGTTTTTGGTGTTTTTGGTGGTTTGGGTGTTTTTGGTGATTTGGGTGTTTTGGTGATTTGGGTGGTTTGGGTGTTTTTGGTGGTTTGGGTGTTTTGGTGATTTGGGTGGTTTGGGTTTTGGGTGGTTTGGGTGTTTTTGGTGATTTGGGTGTTTGGGTGTTTTTGGTGATTTGGGTGGTTTGGGTGTTTTTGGTGATTTGGGTGGTTTGGGTGTTTATGGTGATTTGGGTGTTTTTGGTAATTTGGGTGGTTTGGGTGTTTTTGGTGATTTGGGTATTTTTGGTAATTTGGGTGGTTTGGGTGTTTTTGGTGATTTGGGTGGTTTTGGTGATTTGGGGTTTTTTGGTAATTTGGGTGGTTTGGGTGTTTTTGGTGATTTTGGTGGTTTAGGTGTTTTTCGAGTGCCCTAAGAAAGTGAATTTTTTTATTGGTTTGGCGTTTTTCAAGGTCGATGTTTGAGTGCGCAGTAAAAGTTGCGCAGTAGCCCTAAAATTTCAGTTTTTTGGTCATAACTTTTTTTTGCGACCAGCTATCGGGTTAAATCTTTCAAAAGGCACTGGCTAAAATTGAAACGAAGGTCCCTGTAAAATTTCAAGTCGATCGGTGCAGAAGTAGAGGCTGTAGCCCTGGCTAACTGAATAAGGAGAAGAAGGAGAAGAAAAACATGGTAAAGGCCGAAAACCGGGTTTTCAGAGTTCTATATCTCAGCTCCCTGTGAACCGATCGACTTGAAATTTTCAGGGCTTCCTATTATCGTATTAGAGAAGGTCTCTATAAAATTTCAAGTAAACCGTTCCTCAGGAAGCCGAGATCCAGATACCCGAAAATCGCATCTCGTCACGTCCAGTAAACATACACTTGGTACCGTTTGAACTTTCGGACGGATTTTGCTTGGCGGGGCGGAACGCTACCGCGTTCCTAGATCATCTGGTAGAACAACAAGGGGAAAAAAAGTGAAAGTCACTTTTCGTCATTTTTAGATATTTGGAGCTATCTAGGGGCTATGAGGAACACTATCATCTGGTAGAAACCAAAGGGGGGGGGGGAGATGAAAGTCACTTTTTCGTCGATTTGAGTATTGGCGCTATCTAAGGCCTATTAAGGGGCCGTGAAAACAGTTATTCAATGATAGCTCATAGAAAAATGATCCGATCTGGACCGGACTTTTTTTAAAATGAAGCTTATTTATTTCTCCGCGCATTCCACTAAACTTATTGTAATAAAAATAAATCTTTGTAGTAAAAAAAAAAAAGTTTAAATTTTTTTAAAAACTTTTTAAAGAATTGTTTAGTGAAATGCGCTCCACATAACAAAGAACATAAGTATGCAAATTTTGAATCAATTCCGATGACTCAATCTTTAGTTATCATTGAAATACTATCTCAACAAATTTTGAATCACGCGGGTTTTTCAACGAATCAAAGACAAGTGGGCGGAGAGAACCGGCTCCTCCTGCCAATTGAAGGGGAGGGATGAGTTTTAAAACCCTCGTGTTATGCGGGTCGCCCCGCCCTCGCGACCGGCGCTGGATGGGCCCTTAAGGAGTATTATCATCTGGTAGAACAACAAGGAGGAAGAAGATGAAAGTCGATTTTGAGATATTGGTGCTATCTAGGGGCTATGAAAGAGTACTATCATCTGGTAGAACAACAAGGGGAAAAAAGATGAAAGTCATTTTTTCGTCGATTTTGAGATATTGGCGCTTTCTAGGGGCTATGAAAGAGTACTATCATCTGGTAGAACTAGGGGGGAAAAGATGAAAGTCACTTTTGTTAGTCGATTTTGAGATATTGGCGCTATTTAGGGGCTATGAAAGAGTACTATCATCTGGTAGAACAACAAGGGAAAAAAAAGTGAAAGTCACTTTTTCGTCATTTTGAGATATTGGAGCTATCAGGGGGCTAGTTAGTTTGTTTTTTTATTAAAATTGATGCTAATTTGTCCAATGAAGTATTTATACTTGAGGTCAACAAATCATGGGTAATGATTTTCGGTCGGATAAACAAACATGATCCCGTAAAAAGACATTTAGGAAGTTGAAGAGCGGAGTGTTGTAAACTATGAGGAAAGGAGGGTTTTCGCCAGTGGGGGATTAGGGTCGCATCACGGTGGGCGACCCCTCGCCCATCCCGGCGGCTACCGGCCGTCTTCCTCCCCCTTCACGTTCTCGCTACCCCAAGCCCGACCACGCCCATGCTTTTGCCGTCTGTCGGCGGATATCACCTTTCTTTCCGGCATTCTTATCATATTTAAACAAGGGTGAAATATGTTATCTTTCCACCGCAGCTCCTTTCAAGGGTGTGAGCCGCTCCGTCCACTAAAGAGGCCCTCAGGAATTTCCATTTGCCTTTCCACCGCATTCTTAACCAAAAACGTTTTCTCTAACTTCTATAAACAATAGAATTTCACAAGAAAAATACTCCGAATAAGGTTTAAAACTTTGAAAAGCGAACGTTTTATACAACGACCTCGGGTCAAAATGTACTTCCGACCTCCCATGAGATTCAAAGCGCTCAACTTCCCAACACCTTTCTTCCATTTCCACGAACCAACAATTCCATCTCAAACTAGAAAATTTCAATTACTTTTCTTCGCCATTTTACATTTTAACAGCGTTTTTTCTCCAACTTCATTACCATGCCAGTCAATTGGTCAAGGGACATCAATACAAACTCCCATTGAAGGGCCATGGGGAAAAAAGATGAAAGTCACTTTTTTTCGTCAATTTTGTCATATTAGGGGCTATGAAGAGTACTATCATCTGGTAGAGCAACAATGGAAAAAAGATGAAAGTGACCGATTGTTGTTCTACCAGATGATTGTTATCCTTCATAGCCTCTAGATAGCGCTAATATCTCAAAATCGACGAAAAAGTGACTTTCATCTTTTTTCCCCTATCTAGGCGAATACTTAGTAATGCAAGTGGCCTCTTCGATTCCTTATTGAAATGAATTAATAAAAGTAAATTAATTTCCTGACCTCCTTTTCGCGTCATGTTTCAAGAAAAAAATTAAAAATTCACCATTTTATGAGACGCTTTTACGTAACTACATGAAAAATTGACTCATTCCTTTGTCCCTTATCTATGATATATTTAAGATTTAATTTACACAACATCAGTCTTTCATGTACACAACAATCTTTGTTGCTGTTGACATGAGTCACTTTCCCGATAGGAAAATTAATTGACTTCCGCTAAATCCGTTCAGCAATTTCCCCTTTGAAGATTTTTTTTTTTTTTTAAGAAAGAAATTCCCTGAAGTTAATAAATTGCAAAGGGTTAATCGCACCTTTACTCCTTTTATTAAAAATTTCATTTTATAAAAAGTCTGGTCTGTTAGTGGAAGGGGAACTTTCTTAAAAAGCGGCTTCAAAAGGCCCTACCCTATATGGTGCAAATTTGGTGAAGATTGGTGGTTTTCTGCCGAAATGTCCATTTTTCCTAACCGAAAAAATCACTCTCAAAACCTCGATTTCGACGAAAATATCACTCTCAAAACCTCGAATTCGACGAAAAATTCTCTCTCAAAACCTCGAATTCGACGAAAAATTCTCCCTCAAAACCTCGAATTCGACGAAAATTCACTCTCCAAACCTCGATTTCGACGAAAAATTCACTCTCAAAACCTCGATTTCGACGAAAAATTCACTCTCAAAACCTCGATTTCGACGAAAAATCACTCTCAAAACCTCGATTTCGACGAAAAAATCACTCTCAAAACCTCGATTTCGACAAAAAATTCACTCTCAAAACCTCGATTTCGACGAAAAATTCACTCTCAAAACCTCGATTTCGACGAAAAAAATCACTCTCAAAACCTCGATTTCGACGAAAATTCACTCTCAAAACCTCGATTTCGACGAAAAAATCACTCTCAAAACCTCGATTTCGACGAAAAATCACTCTCAAAACCTCGATATCGACGAAAAAATCACTCTCAAAACCTAGGGCTTTCCTAGCCCTAACCTCCATTCGGAACGTCGAATGGACGAGAAACACGTACTTTCGTGTCGTCATTTGCTAGCGCTCTTACTTTCCCCAAAAGTGACGTCAAATGATATGAGAAAAGGCCGCCTGGGAAGGGCGAAGCCGGGTACGCTCGGCTCACCGATTGGCGAATAGAAGATCTATTGGATCTTGGTCGATCTTTCAGTTTAAAAAGTGAAAGTGGGAAAAGTCTCCATTGCCTGGACGATCGGAGAACGCCGATTCCGCCACCGACGCCTCCTCCAAGGCTGGCGGCGACCCTAGGGCCCTTGGGCTTATCAAAAGCCATCATATAAAGTGTACCTTGACAAAAGGTATCCTCCAAAAAATAAGATTTATACAACAATTTGTTTTTTTATGTAGAAAGCCAATGACATCGAATGCTGTCAATTGTCTTTTCGAGACTCTTTCACTCATCTTGCTAAATGGCCCTTCATTTTTCTCATCTCGGATGACTGATGGTCGTTTTATCGACTAAGATCCAGGCAGAGGGAAGAGAAAAAGGCCCTTCGGTCGCCGAGTAATGGGAGTTACATTAATTTCAGAATTCGTGAAAACTGTAGAAAATGGGATTTTCCTCTTCCCTCGATGACATACGCGGAGATGATTGATTGCCCAGTTTCGCCCTTAATGCACCCTCTATCGTTGAATCTACAGATTTCTAGGCAGCTTATGTAATGGAGGATTTTATCATTTAAAGTATATACATTCGATATTATTTCACGATTCGATAAACTCGAGGGCTTTATTTTGCCTAAACGAATCGCCGCATTCCTCTTGACAAAGTTAAATCAGCGACGAAGTTAAATTAATTCAAATCCGGGTCCATACTCGACTCGATGCGCTTTCGAACATTACACGGATCCCTCTCGACTGTTCAAATTAAAATCTAATTTTCAACGTTTGTCGCTAAAAACCCTCTTTCGGAATCATTGATGTGGGAGCTGTGAAGAGATTTAATTGTTTTTCCTTTAAATCATCTATTAAGGGCCACCCGACATCAATACTAGTGTGTTTCTCATTCAAAAGAAAGCAGCACTATCAACCCCAAAAGTATTTCCCGTTTTTTTGGCACTAAAAATGGTCGGAAATTTTTTTTGAAAAGCGCGTTCTCATTCTTTTGAAAAACTACGAGCTCCTTAGGGAGCAGTTTTTCCGAAAAAAATTTTCTCGGAAAAATACAAAATGCAATTTTCCACCAAAACTTAAATATTGAAAAAACAGGTAGTCATTTTATAGGTTTTGACGAGCTGATTTCAAATATGCTAATATTAAGAAGATTGGATGAATAGATTCGTCGGTACGATGTTTTTAAGGTCTGGTCTGGTAGTTATGATAATAACTTCATTTTTGAGAAAGTTTAAAAATGGTCTAGAGGATGTTTCCGGTTAATTCAATTTGTGGGCGACGTTAAAGCAAATTGTGTGGAATAAGTAAACTAGTTTGCCTGTTAGTTGTTTGGGTTGGGCTTTTAAGCCCGCCCTCCTCCTTCAGTACCCCTCAAACTCCCTTATTTACCAAACTTGCCCATCACAGATTCCTTTGTTGGCACACAGACGTCATTTTAACAAATTACTAGATGCTGGAAAGGAAAGGGCTTAACGCGGATTAGTTCAAAACATTCCCTTTTGTTTCGAGGGTCCACTCATACTCAAAACTCAAAGCTAAAATTCAAGTTTGGTCTGAAAAAATTCATTATTCAAATTTTGACACCGTTATTCAAAAGCGTCTCCATAAAAAAAATCAAAATTACTCTCTAATGGCTCATTAAGTCAAAAAAAAGAAACTTTTTAAAGAATCATTTTTCAGAGGAAAAAGTCTTTGACACATTCTCAACTTTTGGTATTAATGATAAGAAACGCCCCAAAAATAGTTTTACTTTACCCTAGAATTGGTGAAGTAGGCCCTTATTGCTAAACGATCGTCATTTTGACGACTACTTAAGGAACTGCAACGGAGGCCAGTTACTAATCGCCTATAAACTCGAAAATCCCGCTTTTTTGTCACCTCGTAGCTCAGAAACGTTTGGTCCTACAAAAAATCTTAGTAAATCAAAATTGTAGAAAATTTTATAAGCTTTAATTTTGTTTTTATAAATTTTTTTGAAATTTCAATTTTTGAATGAAATTTGTTTAGAAATTTTTTTAAATTTACGCCCACCCCTGCCTATTTATCGTTAATTGCTTTTTGAGAGTTGTTTTCAAAAGGTAATTAAATTCTCTACAACTTTTATTAAGTCCTTGTTTTTGATTAGATGACGTCTTCTGTCCTTTAGAGGCCAAAATAGAAAACCTCGGTTTTTAGCGACCTCGTAGCTCAAAAACGTTTGGTCCTACGAAAAAATCATATTAGCTCAAAATTATGGCAAATTTAATTATCTTTAATTTTGTACTAAAAATTATTTCGCCTACGACTAACGGTTTTCGAGATATTGCAGAAAAAACGAAAAAAATCACCTTAAAAACGCTCTTAACTCCAAAGCGCACTGGTTTCGGTTATTGACTTTTTTTTTGTTTAATCATGGGATCAACCCCTACACATTTCTGTAGAGAAACAAAATTATTTTTTTCTTTTATTTGGCATTTTCGGGCTTAGTTTGACTGGACTATGGGAACCCCCAAAAACGCACGTAGTCGTCAAAAAGTCGAATGTTTAGCATTCCATGGTTAGAAACACCCTGCTAACTGCTATTTCGAGACAACATGACATTATCGATCGTAATGTTTGTATGTTCATAAACTAATAGGGTGACCGCTTGCAACCTCGGTGGTTACTTTGTCCACCGCAACTGTGGTTCAAATCCGACTTTTTAGCAAAGGAAAATCTCCAGAAATGAGTTTTCTTTAGTTTTTGTTATTTAAAGAGGAGGCGAAACTCAACGCCCTTGATGAGAAGGGTCCTTCATTTGGTTTCGGGGCAGGTGATGCATCGTTCTGTAGGGCATATGGCTTTAACGACAGGTGGTAGCTAGGAATCTTAAGGCACCTTTGAACCAGGGCGTGTGCCAAGACAAACGACCCTCCTTTTTTTGTCCTTCCGAAAAAAATCTGTCAAAGCTCTTTCCTCTTTTATTTCTTAAATATATAAAGCAATATTATACTCTCAAAATGTTACCATATGGATCGTTTTTTCGTTAGGGAATGCTCGAGATAAGCACTTTCGCATAAAGTGGGGCATAAGTTGCTACTGAATTGTAAAATCTGAAAAGGGTTCTCGAGTCTCCCTCTGGTTATTATAGTCCGAGTATGAATCAATCTGAAAGCTTTTAGGTTAAATTGATTTTCTAAAATGTTCCCTGTCAAACTCCAATTCTTGACTAATCCTCCAAGTTGAAGGATTAACGTTGAAATGATAATCAACTCCTGATGAGGATGAAACAAGAGTTTTGTTGAATTTCCGTTAATATTTTAGTGGACGAGCTGAAGAATATTTTGTTCCAATTTTGAATCAATACTGAATTCTTGAAGGAAATTATTGTTTGTTAATTCTAAAAGTTAACATGTTAAACTAACAAAGAACTTCCTCGTTTTGGTTCAAATAGCGCTCCTAGTGGCTTCTTTTGTAAACTTCTTGTAAACATTAGACGAACTTTTAAACTATTATTTTATTTGTTTTCCAGGTTTAAAAGTGGCTTTCACATCAAAAAACAACTTGACGGAATTAAGACGAATTCAAAGACTGAATAAGGTTGGTTTAATTTATATTCAGTGCTCATTAAAATTCAGTTTTCCTCTTTTCAACCCTTTCATTCAGTGAAGTAGTAAACGTCTATTAAAACATTATTATTGGTTAAATTAGAATAAAATAACGTTTTTTATCTATTTCTGTAGTATTTTTTGCGAAAAAAAATTTTCTTCCTGATTTTTTCAAAATTGGACAAATGGAAGTTTTCTCTGGATTTTTTGTTATTAGCCCATTGAACTTAGACCTGTTTGGTACTAGTTTGCTATTTTCATAATATGCATAGGAGAAAACAGTTATAACAGTTTAACTCTCCCTTCCTCCTCAGCATCAATGCGTTAAAACTCTCGTACCGACGAATCTATTCATCCGATCTTCTCAATATTAGCATATTTGAAATCAGCTCGTCAAAACCTATAAAATGACTACCTGTTTTTTCAAAATTAAGGTTTTGGTGGAAAATTGCATTTTGTATTTTTCCGAGAAAATTTTTTTTGGAAAAACTGCTCCCTAAGGAACTCGTAGTTTTCCAAAAGAATGAGAACGCGCTTTTCAAAAAAAATTTTTGACCATTTTTAGTGACCAAAAAGTTGAAAATACTTACTTTTGAAGGAGAAACACCCTATGATTGACGTCGGATGGCCTTTTTTTTCCTTTTTTCGTTATTATAATTATGTTTTGACGTTAATTTTCACTTCACAACGGACAAAGATATGCTTTTTTAAAAAGAAAAAATAATTAAAAGTCTATAAAAATTCATATCATGAAAATTTTCCCCGGACAGCCTCCAGAGACGTAAAGCGGGCATGTGACGTGAATATTGTATTGACACGAGAATGAAGATGCGGGGGGCCGAACTAGAAACGTTAAAAAAACATTCTTATTAAATTTTTCAATACTGGTCAGTTAAATATAAAAACTCCACGTTCGGGCCATTTTTACGTTTTCAAGGTGAATAAATTATTGACGCTTGGAGGGAATCGATAAAAAAGAGAATTGAACTTATTGTTTATAATTTTTTTCGGATTTTGTAATTTTTAACTGACTTTTTGTTATTTGGACGCCAGCTTTTAGTGATAATGGAAAACGCATTCGGCCTGTAAATGTCATCCCTAAAGTGTGGTTTACTGACACGTTGTGTGTAAACTAAATTTCAACCTGCGCTCCGCCAATTCTCACCGCATGAGAGATTCGATTTTACATCTAACCACACAATTTCGAGTTTAAATAATTCTATATTCAAAAAGTTATAAGCCAAATGAAATTTTAGCGAGTGAACAACAAAATTCCTGAGGAATATGAGTTCAAAAGAGCCCCTAATCTCCAAAAATCGAGGTAAAAAGGGCCCCTTGTGTCCAATAATCGAGGCAAAAAGGGCCCCTATTGTCCAAAAATCGAGGTAAAAAGGGCCCCTAGTGTATAAAAATGATCGAAAATTAACCTAAAAAGGGCCCCTATTGTATAAAAGCCCCTAAGTGTCCAAAAAGGATCAAATATCAAGGTGAAAATTGCTCCTAGTGTATAAAAAGGATCAAAAATCAAGCTAAAAATGGCCCCTGAGTGACCAAAAAAAAGTTTAAAAAAATCCAGGTAAAAATGGCCCCTAAGTTGCAAAAAAAAATCTGGTAAAAACGGCCCCTAAGTAACCCAAAAAGATCAAAAATTAAGCTAAAAATGGCCCCTGAGTGACCAAAAAAAGATAAAAAAAATCCATGTAAAATGGCCCCTAGTGTAAAAAAGATCAAAAATCAAGCTTAAAAATGGCCCCTAAGTGACAAAAAAAGATTTTAAAATCCAGTTAAAACGGCCCCTAAGTGACCAAAAAAGATTTAAAAAAAATCCAGGTAAAAATGGCCCCTAGTGTATAAAACGATCAAAAATCAAGCTTAAAAATGGCCCCTAACCTAGGGGCCCTAAGTGACCAAAAATGATTTTAAAAACCTAGGTAAAAATGGCCCCTAGTGCATAGAAAGGATTAAAAATGAAGCTAAAAATGGCCCCTAAGTGGCAAAAAAGGATTAAAAAAATCATGGTAAAAATGGCCCCTAAGTAACCAAAAAAGATCAAAAATTAAACTTAAAAATGGTCCCTAAGTGTTTAAAAATTAAGCTGGCACTGGAGGCCTTTTTAGTAGTAAAGGAACAAAATCTAGTCAAAAGAACCCCTAATCTCTAAAATATGATAAAAAGGTAATAAAACATGTAAACCTGTAATAAAACACACTTTTTGAGAAAGTTGCCGTTTTGGTGGTTCCATCAGACCTGAGTTTCTTTGCTCCTGTGCAATCTTTCATCCTTTTATATCAAAATCTATAAAACCCTAAGTGCAGAAACTTGTATCCCTTTTTTTTCCCCTCTCGTATTCTTCTTCCGAATTTCCCCCTATTCATCCCTAATTAATCAAAGAGTGTGGAAAATTCAAGTGAACCATGTAGAACACAAAAGCTAGGGCAGTGGTCAAAAGCAGATAATCTTCTGGTCCACTATATTTGGCACAATATTGGCAACTCGGGGCAACAGATTGGTCGAATGGTTCAAATTTTTTTTTAAACTAGCATGAAATTTGGCGTAGATTACGAATCTGAAGTTAAAATTTTGGGTTCCCATTTGAAATAAGGAGGTTAGAGTCGTTCTAGAGCACCCTGTATGTCGAATCCAAAAATTATCGACGCCAATCGATTCTTCGCTCCAAATTAAGGGGGGTTTACTTCGAAACTTTTTTTCTTCGGGCTGGTCCACTAGCACACCTAGAACGAAAATTGTGAAATTTCGAAAAATTGTATTCATCAGAGAATAAAATCATAAAAGCCTCATAGTGCAAGCGACTACAAAGCTTTGGTAGCAAACATTCACTTTGTGTGGAAAAAACACTCCTAAGTTTTCATAAAAATCGTCTACCCTCGAAATTCGTGTTTAATTTAGCGTATAGTTGTACTTTTATTGAAATCTGCATCGAAATCAATACCTTTTCAACAAATCCGGATTGAGAGAAGAATGAAAAAGAGAAAGCAAATACAGATGTCGAGCGACGTATCCTTTGAGCTTTTTTCTTCTTCAATCATTGGAACAAAAGCGTATCTATAACGGATATTCTTTGCCCCTATTAGCTTTGAGTGTTCAGAAAAGAAGATCGAAAGCACTCAGTTTCTGCAGATCCCTCGACAAAATCCGCATCGGCTCTAAAATAAGTCTGAGTAGTGTAATATCGTTATGAAAACGATGAGTCACATCGGTTTCACCCCTCTTACGTCCTCAAAAACTCTCTTTCCCTAGACTAATTTCGACATCAATTTAATTCATCCACCCCTGTCTCCTTTTGGCCATTACGATTCCCGGCACCCCTTCAGACATTTTCCTTTTCCTATATTCAACTTCTCAACTCAGTTTCCTCAATATACGACCTATTAAAAGCTGCAATTTGTAAAGGAACCCTTTTATGCTAATAACATGTCCAGCTTTAAACCCTCTCCCCCACATCTGCTCGATATATTCAAGGAATTTCTCATTACAAAAAGCACTCAATTCTTAAAATCCAAAAGGCTCCCGCCGGTTAAGATAGGCGAATCGGCCCCGGACGAGTTTTTGCTCTATAATTTTTTAGGGTCTTTTATATCTAAAAAGAAACCTACTCACCAAATTTTAGGGTCCTAGGGTGCCCCTAAGGTCAGTTACAACAGAAAACGTGAAAAAGCGAAGTTTTGTCACTATTTATTTTTTCTCGGACGAAAAAATCAAATAAAATTTTTTTGCGAAGTCGAAAATTACTTAAAAACATGTCAGAAACAACTCAAATTTTTTTGGTTTGGATCAAAAAATTATTGAGACCAGTTTTGGACGTTTTTATGCGAAAAACCAGAGTGCGAATTTCACATTTTCTATTAAAAACAGTAGTTAAAAAAATCGTGACACATTTATATTAACAGGAAACGTGTATTTTTATGTTAGAAACACTCTCAATTTTTTTCAGAATTTTAAAATTGGTGGATCGACTCCGTTTTCAAAGAAAACCACACATGATTCTGACAAAATTGGCTTCATATTGGGCTTCGAAGGCATTCTGGGTGATAAATTTTTTTTTATCGAGAAATTGACTTCAAAATCGTGTTCCTCACACCAAAAAACGTTGGGAACCTCATTTTGGGGCAAATAAAAAAATAAAAATTTTTTTTTGGTTGGTCAACTTCGAGTCGATTTTTGAGGGTGAAGGAGTCATCTGAGCATTATTTTTAGTAAAACAACTTTGATAGCCCTTTAAAATAACTTTCCAACGGTGTATTGAATGAGTAAATCGGTTAAGAATTAAGGAAGTTATGGACGTTTAAAGTTAATCGTTACAAAAATCATGTGTGGTTTTCTTTGAAAACGGAGTCGATCCACCAATTTTAAAATTCTGAAAAAAATTGAGAGTGTTTCTAACATAAAAATACACGTTTCCTGTTGATATAAATGTGTCACGATTTTTTTAACTACTGTTTTTAATAGAAAATGTGAAATTCGCACTCTGGTTTTTCGCATAAAAACGTCCAAAACTGGTCTCAATAATTTTTTGATCCAAACCAAAAAAATTTGAGTTGTTTCTGACATGTTTTTAAGTAATTTTCGACTTCGCAAAAAAAATTTATTTGATTTTTTCGTCCGAGAAAAAATAAATAGTGACAAAACTTCGCTTTTTCACGTTTTCTGTTGTAACTGACCTTAGGGGCACCCTAGGACCCTAAAATTTGGTGAGTAGGTTTCTTTTTAGATATAAAAGACCCTAAAAAATTATAGAGCAAAAACTCGTCCGGGGCCGATTCGCCTATCTTAACCGGCGGGAGCCTTTCATCCAAGAACATATTTTGACAGAATAACCACGTGGATGGAAATTAGGAGGAAACTCAAGAAGACCTACTTTGCATGTTAACACTACCATTTCCATCAAAACGAACCTCATATTAATAGGATTAAAAGTAAATGGGAACTTGCTAATTCGGACTAATGATGTTAGACGAAGTAGGCATTAATGAACCACACGAATAATTCCATTTACATGAAAATCATCAATTTGCGATTAATTGACATATAGTCACATCTAAGATACGAGAAAAAAATGTTAAAAACGAAGAAATGGTGATCGATTAGAGCACGTTTTCATTAATTTCTGTTACTTGATAGGTTTTAACGAAACTTTGCGAACAATGACATTGAAACGAGGGGTTTTAGTGCAGAACATGAAAGTGCATCGAAAAAGCCTATTTACGCTAAAAACTTGATAAAGGAGCTTTAAAGCTTATTCATGAATAGGTGGATACTCTAGCGAGCCAGATTAGAATTTAAATCAGATAAAATGTTTGGAATTGGAAGGAAAAATCGGTTTTTTAAATTAATTCAAAAAGGTCTTTTCTGGTGGTTATGGAAGTGGAACCCTAAAAGGGGAACTTTTTTAATTTGGTGAAAACCGGTGGTTTTCTACGGAAATATCCATTTTGGGTTGCGCGGAACGCTGATTTTTTTTTTACAATTTTTCTGGGAAACAAAAATCATTTTTTAAATGATTTCTCCGTAAAACATACCATGTTTGCGTGTTTTTTCATGTTTTTTCTAAAAGTTTTCATAATCAAATAAAATTGTCTTATCATAATCTTTAAAATTGTCTTTTTAACTTTCTCAATTTTTTTACAATTTTCCCAGAAAAATGTCTTTTTTTTTAAACAATTTTCCCAGAAAAATGTCTCTTTTTTTAACAATTTTCCCAGAAAATTGTCTTTTTTTTACAATTTTTCTAGAAAATTGTCTTTTTTTTAAACAATTTTCCTACAAAATTGTCTTTTTTTACAATTTTTCTAGAAAATTGTCTTTTTTTACAATTTTTCTAGAAAATTGTCTTTTTTTACAACACAATCTTAATTTTTTCACCATTTTTGTTTAAATTTCATGTTTTTTAAAACGATTTTACTAAAAATAAATTGTTTTAAATCGTTTTTGTAATAAAAATTACAATTATTGAAAATTGGAAAATTGTTAAAAAAAGAGACATTTTTCTGGGAAAATTGTAAAAAAAAAGACATTTTTCTGTGAAAATTGTAAAAAAAAAAGACATTTTTCTGGGAAAATTGTAAAAAAATTGAGAAAGTTAAAAAGACAATTTTCCGGGAAAATCGTATAGAAAAACACAATTTTCCTAGAAACGGACGGCCTGGCAGATTTTTTCAAGTCGAAAATGAGAAAGTTAACACGGGAATCAATCGAAGAAGATAACGAGGAGTAGTGCTGAAGAAAGCCTCACTGGGAGCCCAAGAAAAAGTATTTTAGCCTCCAACAATAAACAGTCATCAACGAGAATTCAATCGTGAACGAGATTTCTTTCCCCGATTTCAAAAACGACCTAAATAAAGCTTTTCTTCTCATAAAAATAATGTTTTCCCCCCAACTTCATTTAGGCCCAAAGTTCATTTTAACGCCTCTTTTTCCTCCCCCTGAATTTATAACATTGTTGCACATCTTTTCTCCGTAAGTGACTCGACTTTGTAAACTTCCTAAAAGGTTGAAACTTGAACGCTTTCTACTGAAATTCTTCGAATACTTTAATTCTCAACTTGCACATGAAAAAAAATGAATTAACCGAAGAGACGAATCAATAATGTCATCACGATTCCGAAATGCGGATCAATGTTAGGGCGACAATTAGGTTTAAGCCAATTGTCACTGTATACGTGGAGAGGATACCGATCCTAATTTTTTTTTTTTTTTTTCTCTCTCCACCGACTAATTTTTTGTTCAAATTATTGTCCTGAGGGTCGACAATAATAATATTTTATCATCGCATTTTAATTAAAACACTTGAAAATCCGAGACGCGAACTGTGGAAGGGCGAAAGTGAATTTAAAATATTTGCATTCCAGCCTTTCATCTTCTTTAATTAGAATTTTAATTTTTAAATAAATCTTAGAATGGAATAAACGAAATCTGATTTTGAATATTAAAATGTTAAAATTGAATGAAAATGAAAAAAAAAGTGTCGAACTAAACCCCCCTTAATTTTGAGCGAAGAATTGATTGGCGTCGATAATTTTCGGATTCGACAAACAGGGTGCTCTAGAATGACCTTGACTTCCTTATTTCAAATGGGAACCCATATTTTTGACTTCAAATTCGTAATCTACGCCAAATTTCAAGCTAGTTAAAAAAAATTCGGACCATTCGACTTCCGTTAGTAACTCGGTAACGGATTGGTCGAATGGTTCAAATTTTTTTTTAAACCAGCTTGAAATTTGGCGTAGATTACGGATCTGAAGTCAAAAATATGGGTTCCCATTTGAAATAAGGAAGTTAGGGTCATTCTAGAGCACCCTGTATGTCGAATCCAAAATTTATCGACGCCAATCGATTCTTCGCTCAAAATTAAGGGGGGTTTAATTCGACACTTTTTTTCGTCAGGTCAAAAGTCTGCAGATAATCTGCTGTTCCACTATATCTGGCACAGTATTGGTAACTCGGTTACAGATTGGTCGAATGGTTCAATTTTTTTTAACCAGCTTGAAATTTGGCGTAGATTACGAATCTGAAATCAAAAATATGGGTTCCCATTTGAAATAAGGAAGTTAGAGTCATTATAGAGCACCCTGTTTGTCGAATCCGAAAATTGTCGACGCCAATCGATTCTTCGCTCAAAATCAAGGTGGGTTTACTTCGACTTTTTTTTCCTCAGGTCAAAATTCTGGCAGATAATCGGCTAATTTTTTTTTACTATAGATGTGAAAAAATTAAGCTTCAAAATAAATGAAAAATTAGCAATAATTATTTTTTATTATTTAAATGTGGTTATTTAATAAATTAATCGCTAATTATTCGCGAGTCGAATTACGATCTCGTAACTAATCCATTATTAGCTCTTTTGAAGGAGCACGGATATGCTAAGTCACGCATAGCTTTTGTGTACGTTTACCTGTATAGCCATAATCAATGTGTTTATTCTATTGATCAGGCTAGAATATAATATCAAATTTCCCTTCGAGGCTTGTTCAATCTCGAATAATTTAGCCTTAAATTGGATTCTCAAGTGTTCGGTCGCCTTCTCGTCCGCTTATCGGCATCATAGAAATAGCAAGGATACAGCCAAGCGTGTAGACCCTCGCTCATAATAGGAGAGGAATTCCCTTTGGGAAATTAATGCCGGCTTCTCACTATCGCCTTAAATTAAGTGAAAAATTTAATT
This sequence comes from Orius laevigatus, assembly GCA_018703685.1. NCBI lineage: Eukaryota > Metazoa > Arthropoda > Insecta > Hemiptera > Anthocoridae > Orius > Orius laevigatus. The sequence continues at coordinate 5,907 of JAGWEN010000618.1, read as the reverse complement.
AAGGGCCCATCCAGCGCCTGTCGCGAGGGCGGGGCGACCCGCATAACACGAGGGTTTTAAAACTTATCCCTCCCCTTCAATTGGCAGGAGGAGCCGGTTCTCTCCGCCCACTTGTCTTTGATTCGTTGAAAAACCCGCGTGATTCAAAATTTGTTGAGATAGTATTTCAATGATAACTAAAGATTGAGTCATCGGAATTGATTCAAAATTTGCATACTTATGTTCTTTGTTATGTGGAGCGCATTTCACTAAACAATTCTTTAAAAAGTTAAAAAAAAAATTTAAACATTTCTTTTTTACTACAAAGGTTTATTTTTATTACAATAAGTTTAGTGGAATGCGCGGAGAAATAAATAAGCTTCATTTTAAAAAAAGTCCGGTCCAGATCGGATCATTTTTCTATGAGCTATCATTGAATAACTGTTTTCACGGCCCCTTAATATCATGAGTCCTCTCATAGGAGAGTGGTGGGAGGTGATGGAAGTTAAAGGGAGGTGGTGGAGAGTCGAGGAGGTGATGAATTTTTGGCGAAAAAGTAAAAGATACCACTTCTGACATGAATTTAACCCTAAATTACGGAGAGGATCGAACGTTTTTGGAAATAAAACAAACTTTGCTGGGTTTTCGCTTTAATTACGACCCCTTCCTCTTTTGAAATCCCGGCATTTCGTTTGAAATGGAAAATCGAAAGTCCTGTCTGAAAGGCCTCGGGATTTACTGTTTATACTCGTACATAAACTTAGGTCTATATACGTATCTAGGATCATAAAATGTTTTACGGAGACGTAATATCCGCGAATGGATTTTCAACCATTTTCCCATGCTTTTTTCGTGGAAAATTTTCCAACTAGTCCTAACGCCTTATTTGAGGTCTTTTCAAAAAATTTCTCAGGAGCTTCTTCTTTTGTCTATAAATTTTGATTGCTTTGATCGTTAATTGCTTCTCTATAGTTGATTTTAAATGGAAATTGAATTCTCTACAACGTTTACTTAGTACTCTTTTTTGATAGGATATCCCCTTCCTTGGTTTTTTCCGACTTTTCTAAAATCTGACTTTTTTCATTGGAAAAACTCGAAAATCTCGCTTTTTTGTCGCCTCGTAGCTCAGGAACGGTTGGTCTTACAAAAAATCTTGTTGAATCAAATTTGCACCAAATTTTATAGGCTTTAATTTTGTTTTTATAAAAATTTTTGAAATTTCAATTTTTGAATGAAATTTTTTTTTAAATTTACCCCCACCTTTGCCTATTGATCGTTAATTGCTTTTTGAGAGTTGTTTTTTAAAGGTAATTAAATTCTCTACAACTTTTATTAAGTACACTTTTTTGATTAGATGACGTCTTCTGTCATTTAGAGGTCAAAATAGAAACCCCGGTTTTTTTTCAACCTCGTAGCTCAGAAACGTTTGGTCCTACGAAAAAATCATATTAGCTCAAAATTATGGCAAATTTAATTATCTTTAATTTTGTACTAAAAATTATTTCGCTTACGACTAACGGTTTTCGAGATATTGCAGAAACAACGAAAAAATTACCCCGTATTGATACCCCTAATCATATTCATATGTTTTAGCCTTATGAATTTATTCATATTCATATTTATGAATTCGCCATACTCTGACTTGACCTTTTATTTATTAAAAAACAAAAAAAGTTAATTATAATTCCGAACAAACTTAACCCACTCAAAAAAATAGAACGAGAGCGATATTCAATTACGTCCACAACAAAAAAAAACACCTTCATTCGAGAAAGAAGCAGGAATGGAAGGGGAAAAAGAGCGAAGGGAGGATAACCCTACGTACAAAAACCCTCCGTGTAAAAAACACCCCGCCTCGCAAACTCCTTCTTCTTCAGCCGGAAAAAGATATGATATCAACTTTCCCGCCCGCCGATGTGCGAGAGGTCGGTATGATTTAGAGAAAGAGGAGAGATGAAGCGCCCTTGCTCCCATTTTCAAAGCTCCCCTTGGCGGCATCGCGAAATACTTTTTATCAGGGAAATCAGTTACCTCTGCACATAATGCATCTGTAGTAAGTCTTTCAGATTGATCGATAACATAATTCTTAAATTCAATTATCATGGTTTATGCAGGTTTCCTCCACTATTACTTTTTAAATACGATAACACCTGAATAGTGATACTGAGCAAGGAGATGCTCCTGAGCATTTGCCATCCGTCTCCTAACTTAAGTTACCCCAGAACTAACGTAACGTCTTAACAGAAATTGCACTTACAAAGTTAGTACAAAAAGTGCAAAAGTTACAAATGTACAAAAAGTTAGTTGTTCAGCATATGAAACCTTCAAAACCAGTCGTGAAAAATTCAACTTACTGTTTTCCTCTTCCAATGATGTATTTTCATTCAATAGTTCCACAATCCTAACCAGTAATCACTGATCAAGGTATTTGCATAGCTACCCATCTAATGCACCCTGTAAACAAGTATTTCGCGATGCCGCCAAGGGGAGCTTTGAAAATGGGAGCAAGGGCGCTTCATCTCTCCTCTTTCTCTAAATCATACCGACCTCTCGCACATCGGCGGGCGGGAAAGTTGATATCATATCTTTTTCCGGCTGAAGAAGAAGGAGTTTTGCGAGGCGGGGTGTTTTTTACACGGAGGGTTTTTGTACGGATATCACATCTTTTTGTAGTTGAAATTGTAGTTGACTTGGAACGTCCATAAGAAAGAATAGTTATCAAAGTAAACAAAACAAACTAACTTCGACAAAATAATTTTTTCGAAATTAAAAACTTGGGCTTAATTTTATGTTTTTGCGGTGATGAACCATTATAATTATGGCAATAATCTCAAATTTTAATTCGATTTCAATTTGAACTTTCAAGTTGATTGATTACGTCACCATATCAATGGGCAACCTAAAAGCCTAAGTGGCTGCAAGCAACCTGAAATTGATTTTTTTGAATTCAGCTATGCGTTAAATCTTTCAGCGGGTTAAATCTTTGTTTAAATTTGGGTGGTTTGGGTGTTTTTGGTGATTTGGGTGTTTTTGGTCATTTGGATGGTTTGGGTGTTTTTGGTCATTTGGGTGGTTTGGGTGTTTCTGGTGATTTGGGTGGTTTGGTGTTTTTGGTGATTTGGGTGGTTTGGTGTTTTTGGTGATTTGGGTGTTTTTGGTAATTTGGGTGGTTTGGGTGTTTTTTGTGATTTGGGTGTTTTTGGTCATTTGGGTGGTTTGGGTGTTTTTGGTGATTTGGGTGGTTTGGGTGTTTTTGGTGATTTGGGTGTTTTTGGTAATTTGGGTGGTTTGGTGTTTTTGGTGATTTGGGTGTTTTTGGTAATTTGGGTGGTTTGGGTGTTTTTGGTAATTTGGGTGGTTTGGGTGTTTTTGGTGGTTTGGGTGGTTTGGGTGTTTTTGGTGATTTGGGTGGTTTGGGTGTTTTTGGTGGTTTGGGTGGTTTGGGTGTTTTTGGTAATTTGGGTGGTTTGGGTGTTTTTGGTAATTTGGGTGGTTTGGGTGTTTTTGGTGGTTTGGGTGTTTTTGGTGATTTGGGTGGTTTGGGTGTTTTTGGTGGTTTGGGTGGTTTGGGTGTTTTGGTGATTTGGGTGGTTTGGGTGTTTTTGGTGATTTGGGTGGTTTGGGTGTTTTTGGTGATTTGGGTGGTTTGGGTGTTTTTGGTGATTTGGGTGGTTTGGGTGTTTTTGGTGATTTGGGTGGTTTGGGTATTTTTGGTGATTTGGGTGGTTTGGGTTTTTTTGGTGATTTGGGTGGTTTGGGTGTTTTTGGTGATTTGGGTGGTTTGGGTGTTTTTGGTGATTTGGGTGTTTTTGGTAATTTGGGTGATTTGGGTGTTTTTGGTGGTTTGGGTGTTTTTGGTGGTTTGGGTGTTTTTGGTAATTTGGGTGGTTTGGGTGTTTTTGGTGATTTGGGTGGTTTGGGTGTTTTTGGTGGTTTGGGTGTTTTTGGTGATTTGGGTGGTTTTGGTGATTTGGGGGTTTTTGGTAATTTGGGTGATTTGGGTGTTTTTGGTAATTTAGGTGGTTTGGGTGTTTTTGGTGATTTGGGTGGTTTTGGTAATTTGGGTGGTTTGGGTGTTTTTGGTGATTTTGGTGGTTTAGGTGTTTTTCGAGTGCCCTAGGAAAGTGAATTTTTTTATTGGTTTGGCGTTTTTCAAGGTCGATGTTTGAGTGCGCAGTAAAAGTTGCGCAGTAGCCCTAAAATTTCAGTTTTTTGGTCATAACTTTTTTTTGCGACCAGCTATAGGGTTAAATCTTTCAAAAGGCACTGGCTAAAATTGAAACGAAGGTCCCTGTAAAATTTCAAGTCGATCGGTGCAGAAGTAGAGGCTGTAGCCCTGGCTAACTGAATAAGGAGAAGAAGGAGAAGAAAAACATGGTAAAGGCCGAAAACCGGGTTTTCAGAGTTCTATATCTCAGCTCCCTGTGAACCGATCGACTTGAAATTTTCAGGGCTTCCTATTATCGTATTAGAGAAGGTCTCTATAAAATTTCAAGTAAACCGTTCCTCAGGAAGCCGAGATCCAGATACCCGAAAATCGCATCTCGTCACGTCCAGTAAACATACACTTGGTACCGTTTGAACTTTCGGACGGATTTTGCTTGGCGGGGCGGAACGCTACCGCGTTCCTAGATTTTTCCGTGATTTGGGTGGTTTGGGTGTTTTTGGTGATTTGGGTGTTTTTGGTAATTTGGGTGGTTTGGTGTTTTTGGTGATTTGGGTGTTTTTGGTAATTTGGGTGGTTTGGGTGTTTTTGGTAATTTGGGTGGTTTGGGTGTTTTTGGTGGTTTGGGTGGTTTGGGTGTTTTTGGTGATTTGGGTGGTTTGGGTGTTTTTGGTGGTTTGGGTGGTTTGGGTGTTTTTGGTAATTTGGGTGGTTTGGGTGTTTTTGGTAATTTGGGTGGTTTGGGTGTTTTTGGTGGTTTGGGTGTTTTTGGTGATTTGGGTGTTTTTGGTGGTTTGGGTGGTTTGGGTGTTTTTGGTGATTTGGGTGGTTTGGGTGTTTTTGGTGATTTGGGTGGTTTGGGTGTTTTTGGTGATTTGGGTGGTTTGGGTGTTTTTGGTGATTTGGGTGGTTTGGGTGTTTTTGGTGATTTGGGTGGTTTGGGTATTTTTGGTGATTTGGGTGGTTTGGGTTTTTTTTGGTGATTTGGGTGGTTTGGGTGTTTTTGGTGATTTGGGTGGTTTGGGTGTTTTTGGTGATTTGGGTGTTTTTGGTAATTTGGGTGATTTGGGTGTTTTTGGTGGTTTGGGTGTTTTTGGTGGTTTGGGTGTTTTTGGTAATTTGGGTGGTTTGGGTGTTTTTGGTGATTTGGGTGGTTTGGGTGTTTTTGGTGGTTTGGGTGTTTTTGGTGATTTGGGTGGTTTTGGTGATTTGGGGGTTTTTGGTAATTTGGGTGATTTGGGTGTTTTGGTAATTTGGGTGGTTTGGGTGTTTTTGGTGATTTGGGTGGTTTTGGTAATTTGGGTGGTTTGGGTGGTTTTGGTGATTTTGGTGGTTTAGGTGTTTTTCGAGTGCCCTAGGAAAGTGAATTTTTTTATTGGTTTGGCGTTTTTCAAGGTCGATGTTTGAGTGCGCAGTAAAAGTTGCGCAGTAGCCCTAAAATTTCAGTTTTTTGGTCATAACTTTTTTTTGCGACCAGCTATAGGGTTAAATCTTTCAAAAGGCACTGGCTAAAATTGAAACGAAGGTCCCTGTAAAATTTCAAGTCGATCGGTGCAGAAGTAGAGGCTGTAGCCCTGGCTAACTGAATAAGGAGAAGAAGGAGAAGAAAAACATGGTAAAGGCCGAAAACCGGGTTTTCAGAGTTCTATATCTCAGCTCCCTGTGAACCGATCGACTTGAAATTTTCAGGGCTTCCTATTATCGTATTAGAGAAGGTCTCTATAAAATTTCAAGTAAACCGTTCCTCAGGAAGCCGAGATCCA
>JAGWEN010000617.1:0-69028 GCA_018703685.1 Orius laevigatus | reverse complement strand
GGAACGTTTACTTGAAATTTTATAGAGACCTTCTCTAATACGATAATAGGAAGCCCTGAAAATTTCAAGTCGATCGGTTCACAGGGAGCTGAGATATAGAACTCTGAAAACGCCGGTTTTCGGCCTTTACCATGTTTTTCTTCTCCTTCTTCTCCTTATTCAGTTAGCCAGGGCTACAGCCTCTACTTCTGCACCGATCGACTTGAAATTTTACAGGGACCTTCGTTTCAATTTTAGCCAGTGCCTTTTGAAAGATTTAACCCGATAGCTGGTCGCAAAAAAAAGTTATGACCAAAAAACTGAAATTTTAGGGCTACTGCGCAACTTTTACTGCGCACTCAAACATCGACCTTGAAAACGCCAAACCAATAAAAAAATTCACTTTCCTAGGGCACTCGAAAAACACCTAAACCACCAAAATCACCAAAACACACCACAAATCACCAAAAACACCCAAACCACCCAAATTACCAAAAACCCAAATCACCCAAAACCACCAAATCACCAAAACCACAAATCACCCAAAACACCCAAAAACACCCAAATCACCAACAACCACCCAAATCACAAAACACCCAAATCACCAAAAACACCCAAACCACCAAAACCACACCAAATCACCAAAAACACCCAAACCACCAAATTACCAAAACACCCAAACCACCCAAATTACCAACACCAAACACCAAATCACCCAAAACACCCAAATCACCCAAATCACCCAAAACCACCCAAATCACCAAAAACACCCAAACCACACCCAAATCACCAAAAACACCCAAACCACCCAAATCACCAAAAACACCCAAACACCCAAATCACCAAAAACACCCAAACCACCCAAATCACCAAAAACACCCAAACCACCCAAATCACCAAAAACCCAATCACCAAAAACACCCAAACCAAACAAAACACCCAAACCACCCAAATCACCAAAAACACCCAAATCACCAAAACACCCAAATCACCAAAAACACCCAACCAACCCAAATCACCAAAAACACCCAAACCACCCAAATCACCAAAAAACACCCAAACCACCAAATCACCAAAAACACCCAAACCACCAAAACACCCAAACCACCCAAATACCAAAAACACCCAAACCACCCAAACACCAAAACACCCAAACCACCCAAATCACCAAAAACACCCAAACCACCCAAATCACCAAAAACACCCAAACCACCCCAAAATCACCAAAAACACCCAAACCACCCAAATCACCAAAAACACCCAAACCACCCAAATCACCAAAACACCCAAATCACCAAAAACACCAAAACCACCCAAATCACCAAAAACACCCAAATCCACCAAAAACACCCAACCACCCAAATCACCAAAAACACCCAAATCACCAAAACACCAAAACCACCCAATCACCAAAAACACCCAAACCACCCAAACACCAAAAACACCCAAACCACCCAAACCACCAAACCACCAAACCACCCAAATCACCAAAAACACCCAAACCACCAAATCACCAAAGACACCCAAACCACCCAATCACCAAAAACACCCAAACCACCCAAATCACCAAAAACACCCAAACCACCCAAATCACCAAAACACCCAAACACCAAAAACACCAAAAACACCCAAACCACCCAAATCACCAAAACACCCAAACCACCCAAATTACCAAAAAACACCAAAACCCAAAAACACCAAACCACCCAAATTACCAAAAACACCCAAATCACCAAAAACACCCAAACCACCCCAAATCACACAACACCCAAATGACACCAAAAACACCCAAACCACCCAAATTGACCAAAACACCCCAAATCACCAAAACACCAAAACACCCAAATCACCAAAACACCAAACCACCCAAATCACCAAAAACACCCAAACCACCCAAATGACCAAAAACACCCAAACCACCCAAATGACCACAAAAACACCCAAATCACCAAAAACACCCAACCACCCAAATTTAAACAAAGATTTAACCCGCTGAAAGATTAACGCATAGCTGAATCCAAAAAATCAATTTCAGGTTGCTTGCAGCCACTTAGGCTTTTTAGGTTGCCCATTGATATGGTGACGTAATCAATCAACTTGAAAGTTCAAATTGAAATCGAATTAAAATTTGAGATTATTGCCATAATTATAATGGTTCATCACCGCAAAAACATAAAATTAGCCCAAGTTTTTTAATTTCGAAAAAATTATTTTGTCGATGTTTAGTTTGTTTTGTTTACTTTGATAACTATTCTTGCTTTTGGACGTTCCAAGTCAACTACAATTTCAACTACAAAAAGATGTGATATCCGTACAAAAACCCTCCGTGTAAAAAACACCCCGCCTCGCAAAACTCCTTCTTCTTCAGCCGGAAAAAGATATGAATATCAACTTTCCCGCCCGCCGATGTGCGAGAGGTCGGTATGATTTAGAGAAAGAGGAGAGATGAGCGCCCTTGCTCCCATTTTCAAAGCTCCCCTTGGCGGCATCGCGAATACTTTTTATCAGGGAAATCAGTTACCTCTGCACATAATGCATCTGTAGTAAGTCTTTCAGATTGATCGATAACATATTCTTAAATTCAATTATCATGGTTTATGCAGGTTTCCTCCACTATTACTTTTTAAATACGATAACACCTGAATAGTGATTACTGAGCAAGGAGATGCTCCTGAGCATTTGCCATCCGTCTCCTAACTTAAGTTACCCAGAACTAACGTTAACGTCTTAACAGAAATTGCACTTACAAGTTAGTACAAAAAGTGCAAAAGTTACAAATGTACAAAAGTTAGTTGTTCAGCATATGAAACCTTCAAAACCAGTCGTGAAAAATTCAACTTACTGTTTTCCTCTTCCAATGATGTATTTTCATTCAATAGTTCCACAATCCTAACCAGTAATCACTGATCAAGGTATTTGCATAGCTACCCATCTAATGCACCCTGTAAACAAGTATTTCGCGATGCCGCCAAGGGGAGCTTTGAAAATGGGAGCAAGGGCGCTTCATCTCTCCTCTTTCTCGTAAATCATACCGACCTCTCGCACATCGGCGGGCGGGAAAGTTTGATATCATATCTTTTTCCGGCTGAAGAAGAAGGAGTTTTGCGAGGCGGGGTGTTTTTTACACGATTCAATATTGTAGGCCAACAATTTTCAACAATTTTACTAATAACTTTCCCTCTTAACCTTAAACTGTTATCGAGATACGCCTCTATCAAGTTGAGATTTCAAAAAAAGATGGTTTAGGCCCTCTGGTAGAGATGGTTTTTAAATACTAATTTTGGGTCAATCTGGACATAGAAGCATAAAAATCATCGTCAGCTATTTGAAAGTGTTTGAGAGGGGTGGCGACCGCAGCGTAGGCTAAAGATTGGTTTATTTCTACTTTAGTATGCTTTACGAGGGGAACGCCAAGTCTCCAGCAAGTTCGATTATGTCTCATTTTAAGGGTAATTTATTACTAAGGATGAATACTAACTAGTCGAATTTGGGTATCTTTTATGGTTTCGATGGTCAACAAAACATAAATTACTTTGTCTAGGATGTGCGAATTTCTCGTTCTACACAAATCGCTGACTGCTTCCAAAACCACAAAAGATAGCGATATTGACTCTCTAGTATCTGTCCTTAGCAATTAAATTACCTTTAAAATGAGAATATTATCCGGACTTGCTAGACCTCAGCGTTTCTCCGTGGTAGCACCACTAAATGTATGGACACAATGTGAAAATGTTGGAAATTTTTTCAAAGTTCAAAGCCTTACCACGTTTCCAAACATAAACGATAGGAAATTGATCTCTTAGTCCCCAGCGAGGCGAGCGTCCCGGGGTCGCCCCCCCCTCCCCTTCACTTTCAACTTCAAACTTTTTGATTAAATTTATTATATATGTTAGAGCTTTTTACCAAAAGGTTGTTCTATGAAAATTTTAAAGCTGAGAGGTTGTAGGCGGCAAAAGAAGAAGCATAAAAAATAAATAGTATATTATTTTTTTTTAATAAATAAAAGTTTTTTCAAATTCCTGAAGCTTCGAATTCTCCTTCATTGTTATTCTTTTGTCACAATTAGGAGCGCCTGTTTATTACTATTGGTTTCTGAGGGTGTGCATGGCAATTAGGACTGAAGGCTTCGCCGACTTTGTTTTATGAATAATGGAGAAGAAAAAAATCAATACTTTTTAAATAAATATTTTTATTTAACTTTGACGGCGACGGCGGATCTGCGCGTGCAGCGGGCTTCTTCTGCGGGAAACAAAACAAAAAAAAAAAACAAAGAAACAACAAAAGACAAACAAAAACAAAAAAAACAAAAAAAACCAAAAAAAAAAAAAAAAAAAACAGACGGCTTTTTCCGCTTTTGCTCCGAAATATGTTTAAGTTTTATTTTACGACGATGATTATGTCGAATTAATATAAACTACTCTCCCTCAAAAGCAATCAATACCCTCTTGGGAGGGGAGATGTTATCATGCACAAAGGCGTCTCTAAAAAAAAAATAAAATTATCAATGAATGAAATAAAACATGGTAAGAAATAAAACGAAAAGGACAAACTTACTGGTGGTTTTTTACCGCTTTTGGGTACGGGTTTTGCCCTGTTGAGGTCTTTGTGTCTTTTGCAATATCTGAAACAACATTTACTTATTAGCTTATTCAATAATTTACAAATCACAATAAAATAGAGTCTTGGGGAAAATTTAGAATTACATAGGTAATATAATAAAAAAATTAAGTTGACACGCGGAAATGAATTACACATTTTAACGACTAGTACCAGCAGGGTGAAATTTTTTTCGATTATGACCACTAGGGTTGATTTTCACCCGATCTTTTTTTTTTATTTTTTTCATCAATGCTTCTAAAATGTGAAATTTTGTTATGGTAATAAAAGTTTTTATACAAAATAATTTTAAATTTACAAATTTCATTATTGACATTGAAAAAATATAACAATAACAGCGCCTGGAATTTATTTTTTTCTCTTCTGTTTTTTTTTTTTTTTTTTTTTTTTTTTAACGACATATCATGTACGTCCACATTCTGATAACTTTTTTTAAATCAATTCGAGAAACAAGATATTTTGAATATGCATAACTAAATTATTTCATTCAAAAGTATCTAATACTGTGGGAAAGTAATAAGACGCCATGGTTAGTTGTATGAACTTATTATATCGACAAAACGTGTTAGGTAGCAAATAAAAGCTATGTTTCCACCGCAGATCCAATTTCAAACCGGGTTCAGAACCAGGCCCAGCGTCAGAACGATTATTGGAACGTTTAAACGTTCCGCGCATGGCCCGAGAGTCTAAAAACTAGACTAAAACCGCGAGGAAAAACAGCCAATATGTTTTTTTTTTTTTGACATTCATACACCTCCAGGGTTGAGATTCCACCAACTTAAGCAACATCACTCACCAGGTGGGTGGTTTACCACCCCAAAGGCAAAAATGGGAAACTTAACAAATTTTAAGGATCGTTGATTATTCGGTTATTTTGGGTGGGCGAAAAATGTTGCGAACAATTATTCGAGGATAAATAAAGGTCAGACGTTATCCCTACCACTCATTTGCCATGGCGCCTACTTTTAAGTTCTTCTCGTGGTGGCAATCACCACTACCTGGTGGTACTAGGTTAAGGAGGGAAGGGGGCGGTTCGCTTGATACAAGAATTCGTTCGGTTGTTAATTATCATGAGCCACGTGGGAAAAGTTTTAAATTTAATGAATGATTTTTATTGAATAAATGAATATTTTACGTCTCCGTTCTGCCAAAGAATACGAAATTTAAGCATAACTGGACGTGAAGTTAACCAGCTTAGGACAATGTCAAGCTTTAAACTTGAGTCAGTCAGTAAAGTCAGGACATTATCTTCTTAAAAAATTGATAATGATTTGTGTATCACTTATTAAAATAATCAACGAAGCGACGTATTCACAAAAAAGTATAAGGCGGAAAGCTAAAATTTTACTTTTTAAAGTGCCATAGGGAAAAGGATTTTGTTTTATACTCGATGGTCCCCTTTTTTTTTTTTTTTTTTTTTTTTTTTTTTTTTTTTTTTTTTTTTTTTTTTAAATACGAAATTAAATGTTAGAGCTTTAGGTTAACTAAAATATTACAGTATATATAATCAGCTTAATTGTTAATCTTGATCATTAAATGATTAAAAAGCTATCAAGGAAAAGAAGAGAAACGTGTTTACTACGTTACTTAAGTTCGGGAAGAATGAGATTTTAGGGATGGACTACTATCTTCTAGGAATTTGAAAAAGGCACTCGATGATCATGCGAACTGTGTGAACATTAATAATAAAAATTAGTCACAAGACTCCTACGCGACTAGCTTACATATGTAATACTTAAGATTATAAGAAAATATATTGTTAAGAGAATATAACATAAGTAATTCAGCATAATAATGGTGATAGGAAATACAATATATTGAGGAGGGGCCATCTTTTTAATCTTAATAACTTATAATCAATTATAGAAAAAATAACGTTTATGAAATGAAAAAAATAAAGGACTGGTAATATGGATGAACTTAAAATGGAAATTGAACACAAAATTCAGTCAGTCTGGATCAAGTTTTGCCCAGCGCGAAATATTTTAGAAACTCGTCACACACTATCGAAAACAGCACATCACCTACTTATGTACTTGGCTCCTATTTATTATATATCTATGTTTTATTACTATGCATCATCAATAAGAGATTGATGAAGTGAAATGCTGTTAAGGCTATTTGTTCATCAACTACATAATAGTTGTTCAATCCCAGCTCATCATCTACAAATCACTTACACCATCCGCATTTATCTTTCACAGCACGGTCAGAGAACATCGAATAAACATTTCCCAAAAATCCACGTTTAAAACTAAATTACCTCATAGCATGAGAATACAAATCAAAAATGATAGAAAAAATACCAGAAAAATAATCATTTTTAGTCCATAACTACATTCAATAAAATTTAAAAGCCTTTTTCTCCCGTGGTCTCTGAGGTAATTAACAAACGCAGACGAATTCTTGGTATCAAGCGTGCCGCCCGCCACAGTGGTCTCCAGAGCGGCAACAACTCAGTACGAGGTCAAACTTAGATATAGAATATATCCAGAGCGACGACTGTGCAATAGTGCCTCTGTAGCGATCACCACTGAATAAGGGTAAATCTTTAACATTTGACAGAGGTGATAAAAGTTGGAAATCAGCCCGAAACGATGCTGATATGGGTAGATCTATGAAAAAATGAAATTCACTTATAGAATGGTAAACAATGAATAATTTGTCCTTAATAGAGCCTATGTAGCTCCTAGCTTAAAAGTGATGCATTTTACATGTTGCATGCCAATATACTTAAATGTGAAGGCATATGCAGGTAACTTTCGAGTGGTAGTTCATGTAAATTGTTGGATTCAAAAAAAGGCTCTAGCTACGTATGCAGTTAATATTTCTAAGGCACCCACAACATTCTTTAGTTGCGCCTCTTTAGGTTCCATTCTCAATCATCGGAGGGTTGCCCGGACGTGGGTAAGTGGTGAGATTGCAGTCGGATAGTTAATTGCTCGGTATTCAAAGGTGAGTCCGGTCCGGATCATTTCAGGTATAAGTCGCCCCTCTCTACGTGTTACAACATAATATATTTATCTGGACGGTGTGGACATAATTTCAATCAATCATAGCGAATAGTAGTCGGAATTATAGCAGACACTGGAGTTTATACGAGCGAAATTAAATTGAGAGCCATTTATATCATCATACGCAAATTTTAATTCCGCTTCATATAAAATCTTGCGACGACGTGCGAAAAAGTGGACATTGCTCGCAAAAAAAACGCTGTAGCGCTACGTCTTTTTTAAAGAGTTTCATCTAGCTAATCAATCATAGATAGCCGCTATAGCTCACATATCACGCAAACGATGTGACGATGAGAAGAATATTAACCGCGCAAGTGCAAAATTTACGCGAAGTGCCAGAGAAAAGGATAGAGATGGAACAAATTGAAGAAAAGAAGGAATTCATAAGGACGACGCCATGGCAAGGCTTAGTCCTGTGTTTGTGTTACAAAAAAGAGATTTCACGATCGAACTACGTACAATTGCTTTGCTTCAAATTTACACTAGGAAATAAAGTAGAAAAAATTATACTATTGAAGCAGAAAAATGGATGACTGAAGCGCCGAACTAACCTTTGCAATACTCGATGGTGGCCGCCAACTGAACCCTGCATAAGAGGATATAGGCGCGCACGTCACGGCACTCTCGCGCCGGACGTAAGACCACGGTCTATTGTTTTATTTTAGAGGTGGACACAAATGCACTATCGCCCGGACAAAATACACTATAGTCAGGTAGAAAAGCGAGGTATATATCTGCTAGCGTAAGGAATAAATTAAATCGGCTGGCCGCTGTGCAACCACCAACTGAAGTTTCAGGCTTCTTGATAGAGAACTGTCACTTGGTATCTATCTACCTTTCTACTCATGAGAATAAGTTAGATTTCGGTGTGGAGGGTCTTGGAGCTTTTATCAAATCATCAAATTTTCCAAAAAAATCTTGAAAACCTGGATGTTTTCTGTTCGAGACACCTCCTTATCAATATTTTCACCATTAGCAAAATTTAATCGTCTTTAAGAAACGAGTTAACCAACTCGCTGCATATACAGTTATCAAACTTAAAGCATAGTGGTTAGGAGCTTTGCTCGCGAGAGGAAAAAAATATCCCTCTACAGTTTTCAAACTTAAAGCATATTGGTTCATCCGATCATTTATCCAAACTTCATCACTCTTTATATGCTCTAAAATGATTTACAGTGTATTTCGTCCGAAAAAAAGGTTCAGGAGACCGTGTATTTTGTCCAAACTAAAGGTCGCATCAGACCGTGTATTTCGTCCGGCTTATAGTGTATTTTGTCCGAGAAACGTAACCCAGTGTATTTTGTCCGTTTACCATATCGGAGTAATCAAATCATTAGAATCTGCGAATTCCCTGTTGAATCCATTCTGACAAAGCTTTGACATCATTTTCAACACATTCTTCGCAAATAATGGCTCCTTCAATTTTTTTTTTTTTTCATCATTCAATCTAGTTCTATTAAAAATCTCTACCCATCGGAGTATTGTCAGAAGAAGCCCAAGAAAGTCGACTCAAAGATTACCAATAAGTTCGGCAACACCATACCAGAAAACAAGTTCGGGTTTCAACAAATAGAGACATTTCTAATAAATTTTTAGAATCTTCAGACCCTTTTATAACAAGCATCATTTACCCTAAAGCTCCACCTGTCCTATATAACTCGCATCCTCCCTCCCTGACCACCGTTCTCCCAAAAATAGTGGCAATAAAATGAAATAAAAGCAATGGCCCCATGGATTAAGACGCTGAATGCTCTTCGGTCGAGCATAATCTAAACTTTTCTTTTTCTCTTCACAATAGGACTTATGGTCAAAACAATTCCTCTGCCCTTTAGAAAGTAGCATTAGAGAAAATCATGGGTCCTTACATCCATAAAGCGCTCGACTCAACTCGTTTCTCTCTTTATCAAGAGTTAAATCACTCCTCTGTCTTAAAATTTCAAATGCTACCTCCCCCTTAAAGAATGTTTCTACTCAGGATGCTCTAAATGGTTTCAAATAAGATGCGAGATGCTATATTTAAATATTCTCCAATCAGAGCTATTGACAGTGTTCGGCTGTGTATTCTGCTTCCCGTGAGGACACTTTTCATTTCCTTAGGCAGAATGCCATTCAATTCTTACTTCTTTTTTTATTTAGAGCTCTTTATCTCGGTTCCCAAAAATATCTAAGTCCCTCCCTCATTTCTCTGTTAAACTCTATGGATTGTGGCAGTATCATCAAGTTTTACTAAAGAGGCATTTCCATTTACAGAAAACAACTAAGCTGAATTTAATTTTTAATCGAAGCAGACGAATTAAAGTTTTATTTTATTTTATTTCCAAAGTTTAATTTATTTATTTTATTTTTTTTTTCTCTTAGTTGTCCTTAAATAGTTAGTCGTGGCCGTAGCTTTAAGGGACTCCGCTACCTTTTTCCGATCCAGTATTTATTTACCAGTAGGTTTCCTTTTTACAAAAACTTATATGTACAGAGTATGGTATAAACGGAATAAAAGGTTTATTATTCATTCATCATTCATATAACAAGCATGAGGGCTGAAACTAAAAAAAAAAAAAAAAAAAAAAAAAAAACATCTTCTCTAGAAGCGATAAAGCTTTTATTTTAAATAAAATAGTTCAGCCTCTATACTGTGTAAAAACGACAAAATATGAATAAGAAAATTTGGCACAAGTATGACATTTATGAGTTTCGGGAGGATTCCCTTCCCCCAAAATGTTATGGTGGAATGGCGGAAAGGAAAAATGGCCCAGTTCGATATCGGCGGTTCATATCCATCCCCCACGGCACACCAGGGTGGCACCTGGGAATGACCCAAGGTGTTAAGGTGAGCCAGATTATGTACGATCGTATCACTCAGCTGATGGCGTCTCTCGCAATATGAACTGTCATTGAGACATGTACTGCCGGGCTGAAGACGAAGTTTGCTACTGTTAGAATACAACCATACCTAGTGGACTATGTTGCTGGGCTTAAGGGAGAATTACTAATTTCTTTACAAATGACTATGAAACTGGCCAAATCCCTTTTATTGATTTGGAATGTTCAATAAGAAAACTCAAAAAGATAAGGAGTAGATCTTTATTGAAGAACAATTTTATTAGAACTCTCCAGCAGCGTACGCCGCACAGTGGAACGAATTATAGGAAAACTGCGACAAAGTGAAAACTGGACAGCCTGTCATTGCGCAAATTTAAAAAAAAATTATCCTTGACATTTTGGTCGATATAATTATATAATTCTGGTAGTAAAAATTTATTTAAACATTAAATGATTTTATTTTGTTATCCCTTAATCCATTAAACTAAGGTTTGATTCCATTTTTTTCTGATTTTCAACTTAAACTGCTTATTAACAAAAAGTGCCGAAAAGTTCCGAAAAAATACCTTTAGATTATTTTTTTACTTTGTTTGGAGAAACGAAAAGTGTTAATTTTGGCTGCGACCTTGCTCACAAAAAATTGTCTTTTTAGGTAGGTAGGTTTGTTTTCTTCAATGTTTGTGTTTACATTATGAGAATTAACTTTAATCCCCAATGAACGTAATGCAGTTGAATTTTATTTTAGTTCCTCTCAGTTTCTCTCTGATACTTGTGTCGTGAGGTATTTTAAAATGGATAAATTAATAACAAATAAAGATTTTTTAAAATATTTTATTACATCCAAACAAAAATCATTGAAGTTTTGAGTCTTCCCATGGATGCATTTTTCCAGCAACTGCGGCTGAGTCATCTCTCGGAAGATTTTGGTGCTCGTATGGAATTCCTAAAACATTAGCAAATATGATATAAGTAGTTCATATAAAAGAAAAGTACCTTGTTTCTGTGCTTTTTTGAACTTGCACCAATCTTCCCCGCAAGTAATGGGACGGATTTTCGTCTGACGATCTTATGTGATAAAACATAGACCAAATGGGAGCCCTGAGGTTGTTGGCATCACCAGCATTGGATCTTATCACATGGCCAAAGTACTCCTGGATCTTATTCATTTTCCAGTCGGGCGAACGATTTCTCCCATTCAAGGACTGATTGTCCTCACCCTTCGCACCAGACTTTCAGCTTCTTTATTCTAATTCAGACGCCCTTTTCGACATGGTTGACACACTCTTTGAGGTATTAAATCATCGCCATAAGGTTTTTCCTGGAGGTCTTAGAGGAAGCCCTTTGAGTCGCCATCACCCAAATAATGAGAAAAACTAAAATAAGAGATAAATCTCTGGACAAAAGTCTTCAAAATATTACCGCACTCCGTATTTCGGAGACTTTGAAAAAATTTCAGCAGCTCCAGCTGCCTCCATTCCTCCACTCGTACCCGCATAGTTGGCCAGGCAGCTATGAAGTTTTTAGTCTCCCTGGACATTTGCTTGAAGAAAAAAGAGAAGAAAAAAAATCAATTCTTATTATTCTAATACTAAATTTTTATTTTCTTAAATCTTAAATAAATCTTTAAAAAAATCTCAAAATAAGGCCGCTTTCGATCCTGTTTTATTATTACGATTTTAAGTTTTATCATTACGATTATGTCGAATTAATAATAGTTAGGTTATTATTGACTGATCTGCCCATCTCAGATCTTCAACTTATCGAATTTCTTCTCCACTGGCATCTCTACTGGTTCTTTTTTAATTGTCTTCATTAGCTTCTCTTTCTGTGCCATTTTTTCCTTCCGCCATTCCCCATAACGCATTTTGGGGGGAGGGGAATCCTCTCGAAACTCATAAATGTCATACTTGTTGACTGTTGTGCAAATTTTCTTTGTTCATATTTTGTCGTTTTTTTTTTTTTCACTCTTTTCACCTGATGGTTATTCGTGAATCTGAACTGACTACTGAGTGAATTTTACAATAATAAATTTAGTAACGGATATTGAAAATGTTAACGAACTCAGATTTCTGAGCTCCGGTTTTCCAAACCGTAACACTTCGAATATCCTCGCCAGGGTTGACCAATCCGGCGACTTCGTCAAGGTTCAAGGTTTGGGCCATCGACGACGAGTGAGGTTTTACGGAAAACCATATAAGAGTTGTCGCCCTCTACAGTACTTAGCCTCCGTAAATCCCGAATGATGGGAATTACACCTTCCAGGTAAGTGTTGATCTGAGCAACGATATCTGAATCGAGGCTACGTCCTGTAGCGCAATCCAACCTTTCGATTGGGTCATTGATATAGAACCGTGAACTATTTTTGGGATTGGAATTCTCAAGCGAATAGACAGTGTGGTAAATACGTCCATGAAGCTTGAGGAATTCCAATTTTGCCAGAGTAGTTGACGGAACAAATCCATGATCTGAGGGGTGATTGCGCTGAACTCAAACAAATGGTTATACGCCCTCACCTAATGCAGGAACACTGCGTCCCTAAAAAAGGGCGGATTCGCTTCCGGAAGCCTTGGAATTACTGCTGCAAGTTGACCACTCTTGCAGCACCGAGTAGCACTTGTGGGTTCTTTGAGGGTGTACAAAGAAACGTTATCTAGATCTGGATCCCTCAGGTTACCCAGAGAAGGAACAGATCTCAAATCCTCTGGTAACTCAAGAAAAGGAAGTTCGGTTTTATGATAAGCATCCTGATAGTTTTTGACTATCAGCATGCGAATCAATGTACCTCTTCTTTTTCTCTTTCACTACATGAGGATGTAAAGTATTGTAAAAAAATAGGAGGACATCAGCTGATAGTTTAGTTTAGTTTCGGCCATGTTTAAATAAAGTTGTATAAATTAAATAAAATCGTATCAATGGTGTCGGAAGTGAAATGAAAACGTGTTTCCACACCGAGCTCCAAAGCTCAACTAATTTATTTTATTACCAAAACATGTGATTCCCCAACAGTATTGTAGGTATCCTTAAAGTCCTTGACTTGGTCAGGATGAGTTACCTTATATTTGTCTCTCGCAGCTTTAGTTTGTTGTCCGCGAGTGGTACCTTTACGGGGACGCTCCCTCCGTTTTTTTGAATGGTACTTACTGATAATTCCGTTGAAGTGCTAACAACAGAAGCATCACTCTCGGAACACGAAGTAATTTGGCTATCATCTGTCTCCACTTCGACAGTTGTTGATTGCCGAACTGCTTCAAGCTGAGAGGTCGAGGAAGACCTATCCTTGCGGGGTCTTCCTCGTTTTTTAGGAGTACCAACGACAGAAGGAACAGTTGAAGAGGTGGCCTTCGTAGGAGGGCGACTCCTTCGTTTTTTCGAAGCGTCACTGACTTCATCTTCAGATGTGCCCAGATAACAGGTCTGAGATGAAGTGCTCGACTTAAAACTCACCTTCTCGTATCAAAAAATGGTCAAGAGAAAAGAAAAAGTAAAGTGGTAGAACTCGTGATTCGTAAACAACAAGACGTGCTGCCTGCCAAGTGCCAACTGTGTAAACTGCCACCTGCTCCTCCGTTGAGATGGTCTATGTAGTGCTTTGAGTTTTAAAAACACACCTTCAGATTGGGAGAAGCTGCCACCTTCTAACCAATCTGAAACTTTTGATTGGTCATTCTTGATTCTGTTCGAAGGTGCTGTCACTTCAGGCTCACTGCTCTCACCTTCAGACGACAGCTTTCGATCAGAATCTGGCACAATCCTTTTTGGTCTCCCAGGGGCCCTTTTTTTGGGTGTCGAGTCCAAAGAAGAAATCTTATCGCTTGGAGAAGGCGAGTTATCATCATCATCAAGGCCGCATTGGATCCTTGTGACCAACTCGTGGATTCTTTCTTCATGAGTGGAACGTTTAATAAAATATTTTAGAATTAAACAGACAGATTAAAAAAAAAAATTCTGTCACCGAGAAAACTGAAGAAAGAGAATTCTAGAAGGGCCATTTTTTTTTTATATATTTTATTTTTTTCGCTCCAATTTTTATTAATTGAACTCAAAAATAATCAGATTACTTTTTTTTTTATTTCTTCCAAAATATTAAACCAAATGACGGGAAGGATTTATCTTGATCAAGATTTATATTGATGTAAGGAGGGGTTAGTTTTAACCGCGAAAATTTAAAACTCGCACCTTCCAGTTAAATTACTATCATCAATAAACAATCAAAATAGTAATAAAATACCCATAATAAAAGGCAAATAAAACCTTCATTCAAGTATTCTCAAAAAACGGGTGAGGAGTCGAAAAAGCTGAAAAAAATTTTCATGTTACATATATGGAAATTCTACTATGTATGAAAATTTTTAAAGCTTTTTGAAAATTTATTATATATAGAGCTTTATTACCAAGAGGTTGTTCTATGAAAATTTTAAACCAAGAGGTTGTAGGCACGCAAATTTAGAATAAGCATAAAAAATAAATTTAAATCTTTTCAAAAAAGTCATAAAAAATAAATAATATATTTATTAAAATAAAATAAAAGTTTTCAAAATCCTGAAGACTTTGAATTCTCCTTCTTATTGTAAGTCTTCTGTCCCAATTAGGAGCGCCTGTTTATTAGTGTCTAATTATTAGACTAAAGCCTCCGCCGACTTTGTTTTAGGAAAATGGAGAAGAAAAAATTCAATACTTTTTTGAATAAATATTTTTATTAAATATTATTATAAGGCTGCTGCTGCGGCGGCGGCGGCGGCGGATGCTGCTGCGGCGGCGGCGGTTGCTGCTTCTGCTTTCGCTCCTGAAATATGTTAAAGTTTTATTATTACGACGATTATGTCGAATTAATAATAACCTACCTCCCTAAAAAGTAACAGCACTTTCCATTTTGTGTCCTCTCCCGCTTGCGAGAGGAGATGGGCTATTAAGGCACAAAGAGGGTCTCTAAAAAAAATTTAATTAATTAACGAATGAAAATAAAACGGGGTAAGATATAAAAAAAAAAAGACAAACTTACGGTGGTTTCTTAACGACCTTAACGACATTTGGCGTTTTCCTTTCTTCGGGTATGGATTGGTGGGGTTCTTAATATCAATCGATTTTTTGCCGCTCCACGGGTGTAGAAAACAAACTAGTTTTATAAATATTTTTTGGCTTTTTTTTCGTTGTTCCGTTGTTTTTCGTTCTTTCCCATTCTGAAACAACAATTTACTTATTACTTATTACAATCCATTACAAATAATAACAATGAAATAACGTCTTTGGGGAAAATTTAGAATTACCTAGGTAGATAATAAAAAAAAAATAAAGTTGACACGCGGAAATAAGGTTACATATTTCGAAATTTTAAGGACGGGAAGGGGGCGGACGCTTGATACCAAGAATTCGTCCGGTTGTTAATTCTCAGAGACCACGTGGAGAAAAAGATTTCAATTTTATTTGAATTGATATAAAACTGCTACCTGTTTACTTTACATTTAACATTACACTATGTTATAGTGTGCTAATTACGTATGTATTTTTTTAAGGAAAAAAGTTTAAAAACAACCTAAAAAGTCTTATAAAAAATGTAATTATCAATTATAATATAGGTAGGTAGGTTAAAAAAAAAAATAATTAAAAAATAAATAAATAATTAGGTAAAATTTTTAAATTAGGTTTTCGAAGGATAGAAGAGGATTTTTATTCATTGTGGGTTCAAAGTCCGTTTTCTTCGAACTTGATAACACCTTTTTTTTAACCTTCGGAATTTTTATATCAAGAAAAATAAAAAATTTTTATGTGGGTTCGCATTTGACGTTGAATTTGACCCCTTGGCTAATGGCAATGCCGACGCCATTAAAAAAAAAATTGTTCGTTACAATAGAAGATAAATACCTTAAAATACCTTTTGCAAAATTTTGCAAAAAAAAACTAAACACGTGCAAAAACGTGCAGCATAGGACTTTGCTAAAATAACCTACTCGTTATGATTCAGAAAACTATTTAAGTTTCATCAATTTCCGAGTAGCCAGAAAATAAAACATTTAATTGCACGGAATTAGCGCTCTAGTCATGTCCCTTGTGCCCTATTCTGATTTCTGAACGGAGAGTGCTTCCCCGTTCTTCAGCACTCGATTTTCGATTGTTTATTTGAATAAAATACGTACCGTATTGGACTTCACTTTTCTCCAAGTGACTTTCTGGACTGGACTTTTCTCCAAGGAAATTGAGTTATTTAGCAGGAACTTTGATGATGGAAAAATAAACCATTGATAATATTTAAAGGAAAAAGCAAAGTCAAGTTTTTGTAACTTGGAAAAAAATAATTAAGAGCTTAGGATGGTGTACCTAAACCAAATTAAGACAATATCAAGCTTTTTGGTGTGATAAATTTCTACGATCTGTAAAAATTCGAAAATTGACTTTTTTGGTTTTTTCCCCTGACCATTCCTTTCCTTTCTTTCAACTTGGGTTTTTACCTGCCAAATCCTCCATTTTCGAAACCGTGGTTTACTATAAAAAGGTCCTAAGAAAGGTCACTTTAATTCTGAATCTCAAACCGATCGTATTGCCTACTTGACTCGTGTTTTTCCAGTCTTCAGAATGAACCACACTAAAGCAATCTTTCAACTTCTTGTAAGTACATATCATTAATTTTTTTTTTCCTCCTTCTCTTTTTCTTGACTATTTTGACTGAAGAAGCTGCCTGGGCCTTAAAAACCACTTCATCTTATTTTTTTGTGTTTCAGGTTGATGCAGACCATGATTCTGGTCTTCCAAAATTTGTCGTCTTATTCTTATGGAGGTAAGTTTTTGGAAAAAAAAAGAAAAAAAAAGCTTTTTATGTGCCAGCAAATGGTGGAAAAACAAGTTTTGATTTTTCGATGATGATAACTTTTTCTTTTAGCCCCAGTCGAAACCGTTTCCCTGCCGAAAAGACGAATGTCCTGTCAAAAAATGCAATTCGGTCATGAATGAAAGAATGTGTTGTCCAGAATACTTATGCGGTAAGACCTTTATTTTCTTTTACGATTGAAAGCTAACCTCATTTTTAGACTGCGAACTGAAAGGACAAACGTATTTCGACGGGGAAAGAATTGACAACGGTACAGATCCTTGCAAATCCTGCTATTGCCGGGAAGGAGCTGTCAGGTTGTTAACTGGGGGGTCTTCTGAGCGGCAATTCATGCCGATAGTGAAATATCAATTATATTGAAGGAAACTTATAATAGATGTTTTGAAAGTGATAAATAAATTTTGATTTTAACGTGCCTTTTTTTTCTTATTTCTTGGGGGCTATAAATTTTAATAGCTTAGCTTTTGATGGGGATGCCGACAATTAGGGATGAGATCCATGATGAAGGGCCAGCCTGGGTGAAGGATGATGACTTCAAATCTTGTTCTCAGATGAAGAAGGCTGGAACGTGGCGAATTTTCTTGTGGTGGGCATCAACGTTTTTGCACGACTGGACTCTTGTAGGCTGGGCGGAGGTGGTGATGATGAAGAGGCGGGAGCGGGGGCAGAAGAGGTCTTAAGGCACGGTCAAAGGTTCATATTGGGAATAGATAAAAGTATTATTGGTTCTATTTTTAGATTCCTATTTTATTGTAGTTGGGAACGAGCGAAAATTCATTTTTTTGAAAGTTGACTAAAACGATATGGATTCCCATGTGAAATGGCATGAGGAATGCAATGGAATAATTTAAAAAATTCTAGGACTATTAGAGTTATCACCAAAAAACCACTTCAAAGTAAGGAAACTACCCAAGGAAAACATATCTCGACAAAAACAACGTCATATTCGAACTGAGCACCCCAAAAAACCTGGAGATATCAATTTTTATCAATATTTGAAATGAAAAGTTTTTAAGTGATTTTGGCAGAAATCGACAAGCTTATGAATACCGATGGCAGAATTTCTTCAACCATTTTCCATTTTGGAGCTGAGGCGAAGAGGAAGGTTGCTTGACCTTCGTAATTTTGTGGATAAAATTGTAACCTTGTTTTTTCGCTTGGCTCATCACAAGATTCCCCTCAGCAAGTAAGTTCTTAGCCACTTGCGAAAAGATTAACGTCACCTGCTGGTCAAGTTCTCCCTCAGATTGCGGGAGACAATTCTCCCACAGCCGATGACCGAAATTTTTTTTATTGTCTTCAAACAAGAAGGACCAATTTCCTGGAGCTGGGCGAAGAGTAGGTTGCTTGATCTTCGAAACTTCGTGGACAAAATTTTAACCTTCAATAATTTTAATGTCTTGACCAAGGAATAAGGATACTTAACACACTCAATCGTAGAAGAAAATATTTTTTTATGTTTTGTTTTACGAATTTTATTTTTTTAGCTACAAGCTAGTTTACAACTAAGTTATTACATTTACATCAGAGTGATTACATTGTGCGACAATGTTGTATTGGTATTGGTAAATCTTGGTATTTCCTTGAAAAACTCCGGTTAACATTACGTCCATCCATCGACATTAGAATCAATTTTTAAGGTCTAAAATTTCTGTTCCTTCTCTGAACGCATTGATAAGGTTTCCTGTTTAAACCTAAGAAAATAAAATGGTTCCCCTCAGGCTCAGGGTCAAAAGTTTCGCTCAGAGGAATACAGAAACACTCGTTTTCCACCTTTATTTCAATTTATTTTATTTATTTTCTTCTTCGAATCGTTCTACAACTCTATATGAAACGAATCTTCGTTCTTGGACGAGTAGATTTAGCTTTTGGATGGCCTTTTCGAGATCTTTGTTTTCCTGGACGTAGTAATTCAATTTTTGCTTGTCTTCTGTGGGTTTCAGCATCTTCGGGTATGGGCGAGTATTCGACCGGTCGAGTTTTTTTTTTCCCCACTGTTGCTCGCTACGTATTTTATCGCTCTTTTACCAGTTTGTTAAAACTAAAAAAATGTCACCGAAGTACTGTTCAGCTAAAAAGTGTCTTGTACACTCTCGTGATTACCCGAAAGCCCAGTTTTAAGTTTCCTTCCAAAAAAGTCGACCCCGGAAGGTATGAAATATGGAGATTCGTCGCCGGGCTAAGTGATAAGGAATCTGGGATCGACGGGTGCAGTATAAACTTTTTTCCATGGAACATAATTTTTATTCTTTATTTTTATAACATTCACATAAATGATGCAAAATTTATACATTTTATTATTTTTATTTACATAGAGGTTCTGTGACCCAATTTGTGTTAAAAAATTCATCTAGTGAAAAAAAGGCTTTCTGAATAAATATCTCACTAAGTTTCACTTAAAGGTTTGCATAAGGTAGATTGGTGACACGCCTAGGTAAGGTATATATTGAATAGTTTTCCCAATATTGAAAGTTTTCCGATTTTTTTATCTTCTAAAAGGTATGCAAAGGTTCCCCTGTTGCCTCGTGTTATTCTTAACGACTTCAAATGAATTAAGATTCAATTTAATATACAGGTATATTTAATATACTCTAAGATGTATAGCGACGGACATGTTAATATCTTCAATGTTTTGAACTGCTCCCTACAAGGGTCTCGATACCCTATGCCTGAAATCACCCTCACGGCCCTCCTCTGTATTGAGAATACCTCCTTCATATGACTTGAATGTCCCCATACAAGGATTCCATATCTTATGAGACTTTGGAGGAGTGAGTGAAATGACATTATCATCCACCTCATTTATTGCAAAATACGTGCTTTAGGCTACCGAGAAATTAAAACAAATACAAGTCGGAGATAATAGGCTATAAGATCCGAGCTAACCGAAGCGGCCCGGCCTGGTGACGGTAACAGGTCCCCGTGGGTGGGAGACGGTTGTCATGCGCACTATACCACAAAATCTCTCGCCGACCGAAAAAGGTGACCGTTAAGGTGAAGACGTCCGTCATACTCGTGGTCAAGGCATTCATCATTAAATGCAACGGGAGGGAACCACAATGGGTCCTGGTTTCATGGAGGATTCACATAATTGGTGTTGTGTCATGCTCGGCATAATTGTTCCCAACGTCCCCATAGCCGCGCCATCCGTCCTTACATACGTAAGAATCTTCGTCCACGTGGCTAAAATTTCGTTTAGAGTATTATTATCCCTATTTTCGGTTACCGTCTTATCCATTTCTTTTCTGAGCTGTACCTATCCATTTTTGGATTTACCAGCACTCTCTTTTTGACGGTTGCTGCACTATCCTCTCAGGCTGTTAGTGATAACGGGATGGGCCTCGCGAAGGCCGCCTGATCGGGAATGAGGAAGTGCTCGAGCTTTTTCTTCGCTCTTATGTGCTTTTTTTATTATGATTATGGTAAAAGAAAAACAGGCGAGAAAAAATAAAAACCCTAAACGCATTTACGCTAATGGCGTATTGTAATGCTCGGTTGTACTTTTTTGTACGGAAAGAAAACAGGCGAGAAAAAGAAAACCGTTCTATTTTCGGTTACCACTCCGAAAACACGTTCGAGTGGTCTGTTAATTCGATCAAAGATTTTCCTTCTTAACAGGAAGGTGACGTCGATCCACGTCTCCTTGAATATTTTCTCCGGCTGATATCATATTTTCATTCTCTTCTCTTCTTTGGGTAACTCGTCGAGTTCGAGTTCTTTCTTCATTTTCTCCCTTATTTTTTGCTTCCGCTAATGCTATATTTTTAAGTTTTCCTATTTCTTCTCCACTAGTATCCTTGTAGATTCAGCAATCCTGGCTTGAGTGTTTAATTTTCCTTGGCGGACTGGTAGCGAATGTGGGAGTTCATCATCTTACTTCCGGGCCTCTTTTTCCATCACCTTACTCCCAGCCTTTTTGTGATTTAGGGAGGGGATACATCACCTTGCTCCCGGGTTATTTTCCCCAATGTATCTCGCCTTACTCCCTAGTGGACCAGCAGTGTTCACTGGTCAGTTTCGTTTCCTACTTTTACCTTTAATAATTTTTTTGTGTTATTTATGATTTTTCCATGCCTAATTTATCAATACTATAGCAATATGTCATCGTTATTTAAAATTACATCAGTAATTAACAAACAAACTCACTTCTGGGTTCTACAACTACTTCTAGCCTCCGTCGCTCTTCATGTCTTGCCGTCAAAAAATTCAGACATCCGCTACATTAGTTATCAAGCCGAAAACGTCTGTCTATATTTTCATCAAGATCGTCGCATCGAAGAACTTAAGAAACTCGACACTCCCGTCGCGACTGGCCTTCAAGCCAGATCTACAGACAGCCGGCGGGAATTCCGAATTCTTTCGACCAGCTACCGCCGACCGAACGGTCGACTCATCTACGCCCTAGACTCCGTCTAGAGAGGGGAGACCTCTGTGGCGGCTCCAGCGCAACATGTCCAATAATCATATGTTTCGATTCATTCTAAATTCAGTTCACAATAAATTCTTTACAACATCACCACACATCTATTGTTATACATTCTAATAGAGATCCTCCTCTTAACTTTCTCTATACTTTCAATTAGCGGCGCCTGTTTATCATTGTCAGTATCTGAAGGTGGCATGGCAATTAGACTAAAGCCTCCGCCGACTTTATTTTAGGAAAATGGAGAAGAAAAAAATCAATACTTTTTTAACTAAATATATTTAATCATGGCCTGTCGGAGGCGGAGGCGGAGGCGGAGGCGTCGGAGGCGG
This sequence comes from Orius laevigatus, assembly GCA_018703685.1. NCBI lineage: Eukaryota > Metazoa > Arthropoda > Insecta > Hemiptera > Anthocoridae > Orius > Orius laevigatus. Next base: position 47,026 of record JAGWEN010000617.1, on the reverse strand, counting down.
AGGCGGAGGCGTCGGAGGCGGAGCCGTCCTTTCCTTTCTGTCCTGAAATTTGTTAAAGTTTTATTATTACGACGACGATTATGTCGAATTAATAGTAACCTACCTCCCTCAAAAGCGAGAGAACCCGCCATTTAGTTTCCTCTCCCGCTTGGGAGAGGAGATGGACAATTAAATCGCGCAGAGGGTCTCTAGAAATTAATTAATGAATGAAAATAACACGGGGTAAGAAATAAAAACGAAAAGATAAACTTACGGCGGTTTGTTGTACTTATTTTTTGCCTTTGGCATATTTTTTTGGGGGGGGTTTTTTTGCTCTGGTCTTTTCGTGTTCTTTCCCATTCTGAAACAACAATTTACTTATTACTTATTACAATCATTACAAATCACAATAAAATAACGTCTTTGGGTAGATAGGTAGGTAGGTAGATAGGTAATAAAAAAAAAAAAAATTAGGTTGACTCGCGAAAATGAAGATATTTCGAAATTTTAAGGAGGGAAGGGAACGCTTGATACCAAGAATTGATACCGTTTGTTAATTCTCAGAGACCACGTGGAGAAAAAGTTTTAAATTTTAATTGAATTGATTATTTATTGACTAAAAATGAATATTTTTTAGCCAAAGAAAACGAAATTTATGCTAACTGAACAATCTTAAGCTTAATTAGGACAATTTTAAGCTTAAAACTTCAGTCAGTCAGTAAAAGTCAGACAATATCTTTTATGATAATGATTTGTGTATCACTTATAAAATAATCAACGAAACGACCTATTTCAACAAAAAAGTATAGGCGGAAAGCTAAAATTTACTTTTTAAGGTGCTATAGGAAAAGGATTTAAGTTTTAAAGCTCGATTCCCCCTAATACATAATTTAAATGGTTAGATCTTTAGTTCGATAAAAAAAAAGATATAATCAAGCTTTAATTTTTAAATCTAGATCATCAAATTAATTAAAAAGCTATAAAGGAAAAGAAGAAAACGGTTACTTTTGATTGGCCCTTCTTGATCCTTTTCGAAGGTGCTGTCACTTCAGGCTCACTGCTATCACCTTTAGACCAGAGATGGGCTGTGACAGCTTTTTTCTGTCACAGGTCCGACCTGCTCCTGTTACTTTTTGAAACCTGTTACTTTTATCTGTGACTTTGTCACAGTTGTTCCTTGGAACCCCAACTCGGTTAGAACCGTCCCAAGTCCCAACATCTGCTACTCCTTACACTCGTCTCTCTAAGCCGTCACTTGTCTATTGGAACCTGAGCGCGGGAATCGTTCCCGCCCTCCGCCCGGCTCCCGATTCCCGCGCCAAAAAAAGTTTGTTCCCCTTGTCACTTCAGTCCCCTGTGAGAGGGTCTTCTCCAAAACGGGCCAACTGCTCTCAGATCGTCGGTCCCGGCTTTGCTCGGAAAATGTAAAAAAACTTATTTTTTTTTTAAATTTTGAATAAAATAAAAATTCTAAAACTGTTTTTAGTTTATTTTATTCCTGAATTTTTTTTTCCAGGACTTGCATTAAAAAAAAAAAATCTTAATTTTATTTAAAAATAAAAAGTAGGTACGTAACAGTTAAATCACAAGTCATAGCCTGAGCCCCGAGGTGTGAAAAGAAAAAAAAATAGGTTAACTGCTCCAACATGCGACTGAGTCACTGAAGGAACAGGTGACGACATCGGTAGCATTGGTGACAAGACAAGATTTTGTTCTCGCCTGAGACCAACCTGTGACTGAGTACCTGTTACTTTTTGGTTGTCACAGTTTAGTGTCACTGCTACTCTCCTGTCACTGTGACAAAGTAACAGGTTGTTACATTCCAACCCATCCCTACTTCAGACGACAGCTTTCGATCAGCCTAGCTTTCTACTTGCTCCCTAACAAACTCATGATATTCTAAGTATGTGTTTAAAATGACCTGGTGAAGCAGTGTGAAAAAGTAGGAGTTTGCCTAAAACCTGAATTTGAGTTCGCTGATTTTGAGGTGGGAATACACAAAGCCGCTAAGGTGATAGGGGAAGCTTGTTCGACTTGAAAATTTTTGAATAAAACTCCGATCGCATAATTTCCGTTAAAAGTGAAAAAAAAATTTTTTCTCTTAAGTGTTGTTTTCAGGGAATTGCGAAAAAAGATGTGACTTCGTATTTCATATTTTTCAAGTTTTCTGCATGTCTTAGGGCGATTCAGCTTCCCGGAATACTTGATAATATTAATCCGCAACTGAGTTTCTAATTCTTTATCAGGTAAACATGTTGACATCGATTTCAAGACAAATAACATTCCAAAACATGAAAAAATGATTGATTCCTTTCCTTTTATGCTGAAATCAAGGGCACCATGCTAGCTGCAGACCATGCCCATGCCTTGCGGGCGTAGTCGATTGCAAAACTAAGAAAAAAAAAATTTTAAGCCTTAAGACGGAGCGGACAGAGGAAATACACTCGAACATTGATTCATGAACCCACGCCTAATGTTTTTTAGTTCTTTAAAGTTTTTTTAGGGAGAGAGAGCAGGAGAGGCGGTGAGAGGGTTTAATAATTCAGGAGGCGTCTGTTGCGCTAAAATCGAGATATTTTCAAAGCCCTATAACGAATGAAGAAAGAAAATTTATATATGGGCGCCAGACCTCAAAATTTTAATTTTTTGATTTCAACGAATGGTGAAAAACAAGAATTTGAAGTCGGTTTCGGGTTATAAAAACATTTGTTTGACCTCACCAAAAGGCCCCGCTTCACTTTTTAGGCAGAAAAATTTCATTTTTTTTTTTTTTTTTTTTGTTTTATTCCCACTAAAATGTCGTTTTTGACTATTTTTAGGGCGAAAAAGAAAAATCCGAGGTCGTTTTTTGGAATATAAAAACATTTTTTTCGACCTCATCAAAAGGGTTCTTCACTTTTTAGACCTCAAAATTTTAATTTTTTTGATTTAAACTAAAATGTTGTTTTTGAACATTTCAACAAATGGGTGAAAAACAAGAATCTGAAGTCGGTTTCGAGTTATAAAAACTTTTTTTTTTTGATATTGTTATTCTGGCGGATTCGCCTTATGGTTTGCAGCAAAACATAAATACTTTAGAGAAATATTGCGAAGAATTCAAACTTCATGTAAACCTAGACAAATCTAAAGTCATGATTTCAGAAATGGTGGTAGATTGTCGAAGAAAGAAAAATGGTCTTTTAAAGGCCTTCCAATTGAAATAGTAAGCGAGTATAAATATTTAGGAGTAACGTTTACACCTAAATTGTCACTCTCTACTCATTTTAAAACGAAAAACTCGACCTCGAAGTATGCTATTAATGCCGTATGGAACAACCTGCTTGGAAACCGACATATCGACGCAGCTAGCAAATATAAAATTTTTATAACTGTGTGTAGATCTATGATGTGCTATGCTGGTCAGAGTTGGGGCTTCCAAAGGTATGAACAGATTGAATGTTTTCAAAGGTTTTTCATACGTAAGGCTTATGGTTTACCCGCTTTTACCCCATCATATATGCTCTATCTTGAAACCTCGGCTGATCTGCTATTTCTTTTTACCCTCAAACTTCATTTGAAATATGTCTCCTATGTCTTATCACTCCCGGACCATCGTCTTCCTAAAGTAGTTGCCCTAGAAATAATGAAATCAAATATCTCCTGGTCGTCATCTTTAAATTCCCTTGCCCTAGAACACAACATCAATTTCTCATTTTCTCCGAACAATTCTCAAGAGTGGTTGAGTCAATACCCGATTCTAGAAAGTGCAATCCGAGCTAAACACGTCGAGTCATGCATGCAAAAAGCACATGCTTCAACACGTTATCTTTTATACAAAGAACTTAACCTTAACCTTAGCCCTTTCAAGTTCCTAGATCCCGAAAAGAGAATTCATAAGGCAATCTCCCCCGAAAACGCGCGATGGCTATTTAAGTTGAGAACAGAAATGCTTTATTTGAATTTCTCCCCAATAAGGTTAGATGTATCCGATCGCTGCTCGCTCTGTAATTCCAATGAAAGAGAAGATTCCTTCCATTTCCTGGCCGTTTGCTCTATCCTTAAAGAGTTCCGAATTTCCTTTCTACGATCCCCTCAACTAACACGTTCCGAATTAATAGATCTTTTAAACTCTCCGAACTGTATAGATTTAATAAGGTACACTAAACATGCTCTGGCTTACAGAAAAGAATTAATCACAGAATTTAATTTTTAATTTCTTTTTCCTCTTTTATCTTAAAAGTTTTCATTTTTGTTTAAACAAGTGTGTTATTTTATTTCTTTACTTCCCCTTTTACCCCATTTTTTTTTTCCCTTCTACTATTTAATTTTCCAGCCAAACTCCCGCGGACGGTATTAAATTACCATGCGGTAGTCCTTGTAAATAATATTAAAATTTTGTAAAAAGAAAAAAGATAATAAAAGGCTTATCATTCATTCATTCATTCATTCAAAACTTTTTTTTTTTATCTCACCTAAGTGGAGACCTTCACTTTTTGGCCCTGAAAATATTCATTTATTGATTTTCAACTAAAATGGAATTTTTGACCATTTTAAGGGTGAAAAACAAGAATTTGAAGTCGGTTTCGGGTTATAAAAACATATTTTTTTTTACCTCACCAAAAGGCCCTGCTTCGCTTTTTAGGCCTGAAAATTGTGATTTTTTGATTTCAACTAAAATGTCGTTTTTGAGTATTTTTAGGGCGAAAAAGAAGAATCCGAGGTCGTTTTTTGGGATGTAAAAACATTTTTTTCAATCTCACCACAGGTTAATAAAAGAAGAAACACAATTTAAAAAAAATTAAAATATTAAAATAATGATAAAAATGACGAAAAATGCTATTATTTATGGACGGGAGGACTAGAAAAAATTAAAAACGTTATTTTCCACTGCCTGATGAAAAATTTATGCTTTCGCATAGAACATATATAAAAAAAAATCAAATAAATAAAGATAGCTTTACTCTGTTTAACTTAAAAAATTCGTATTTTTAAGAGGTTTTCTATCCTTTCACCTGGGTTTTTCCCTTTTCCGATCCGCCATTTTCTTTTCGAGAGCTGCCGTAGTATAAAAGGACTACCCCTGCCTTTCAAGGGCCATTCCAACTTGTCTAGTCGTTCAAGTTCCTAGTCTGTTCATTCAAAAATCATGCCTTTCTCCGGTGACGACAACGATAATCATCAAACTTTTGCAAGCACCGAGGAAAGAATCGATAAATTGAGAACATCGTGAGTACCAATTTTCTCCTCTAAATATAAATTTTGTTGCCTTTTTAACGGTTTAATTAATTATTCATCTTTATTCGTCTGTATTCTCTGCATATATCCTGTTAAGTATTTAAAAAAGAAGAAAGTGAAGCCCACACTGCCAGTGAGTCACTAGAGATTCTAGCCTGTCGAGAAGAATTGCCGGGCCAGTTGACATTTCGCCTATCTCTCGCAACGGGCGCATGTAAATTGGGCGCAAAGATTAGGGTAGCTTAGGGTTAATGACGATTTAGCAAGATCAGGTAACAAAAATGCACTTTGGGAAAAATGTAAATTGGGCGCAAAACTGAAATCAGAGGAATGGCAAACTGGGCGCAAAACTGAAATAAGGTACAATAAATAATAATAATAATAATAATATTCAACTCAAAACACGATACTTGAAAAAATCATTTTTTATTAATATGTATTAATCGAAATTCCCATACTGGGATGACATTTGGCTCACAAACATGAGAGCACACAATTTTCACAATTTTCGTGATTGTGGTCCAAATTTTGTGATGTGATTGATTCACCCAACGTTTTACACGACGCCTTGCACGATTTAACACAACATCTGCAAGTCAAGATTCAGTAAATAATTAATTCAGTTAGCCCTCGATAGTTTGATTTGTATTAAGTAATTGAGAATAATTAATAAGTTTCATAATAAATAAAAACTAAATACATGGTACGTACCTCCAGTAAATTTCTCCATGAGACGTTTCACGACATTGAGAAAATTTAAAACCACTAACCACTTACAACCCGGACGTGCATAGACGTTTACTACGGTCAAAATAATTTATAAATTAAAATGACCGTTATGTGGTATGCCGTGTATAAGCTTAAAAGCCGCTAAAATAAAAATTTTCAAAATAAAAAGACCGTTAAAGTGAAAAAAACACGTGGGCCTTATTGTCAGCTGATATATCGGAAACTCATCGTCGAGCTCATTTGGTCCACAACCCCGAAACCACCGAACAGGATAAAAGGTTGTTGCTTGCCCGCTTTGGAAAGATTGTCCAAGGTCCACACCGATGTTAAACTTAAGAAAATTTTGAAAGTGGATACCACAGACACAGCAGACTGTCGTAACCAGGCCAAGATTCGATATTATGAGATACTGGCCCTGTGTCCCCCGGATTATAAACCCGAGGAAATTTAGTAGGGACAACTGGGGAGGGGATAAGGGATTAAATTTTTAAAATGGAACAAAATAATCGATTTCTCTAGGTTTTGAATTAGGCGCAAACAATAAATAAATAAATTCAACTCAAAACACAATACTTGAAAAAATCATTTTTTATTATTTTATTAATATTAATCTTAATAATATTAATTTTTAATAATATTAATAAATTTGGAAACTTATTATAACGTCTGTGAACAAATATATTGATGGGTGTGAGGAACAAAATGAGGAATTAAAATGAGTGCACTTCCGTCTTTATGATACGATTTATAACTAATGTTTGAATGAGATAATTTTATCAATTTTCACCTTTAATTCTTTAACTGGAATGTTGTTTATTTTCGATGTGTATAAGTTCAACTTTTTGTCCTGCGCTTTGCTTTTTCATCGTTTGCGCCCAATTTACATTTTCCTTTATTTCTCTTTTGCGCCCAGTTTACATTTTTAACTTCAACTTGAACCTTTTTTTAATTATTATAATCCCCCCTCAGGTAGAGACTGCGCCCAATTTGCCATGGCCCCTCGCAACTACCTTCCCCTTTCTCAAACGACCCAAAGGGTTTACCACGCCACTCAGCTTTACGTGAAAATCCTGGTACGGCCGTGAGACTCTTTTCGGCCCTTTTCTCGACCAACATGGTTTTTTGCCGTTTCCATAAAAAACGACTCAAACTCCCGGACCCATTTTTGTGCCGCCTGTTGTCCAACAGGCCCCAAACACTTGCTCCCTGACAAGGAGAGTGTAGAGGACAAAAAACTTTACCAGAAAGAGGCGGTTGAAAGTAGGGTCCTTCAAAATACGTTAGCGATTCGACATCCTCCACGAAAACGCTACAATGACGAATTAAAAGTCAATGAAATAAATTTTTTTAATGGTTAAAAGTTAATATTTTGTCGACAAAAGCTGTCATCTTTTGCAGCTTACTACAGCAGCAGATGTTAGCGAGCTTGTTATCTTTTGAAAAGGCAAAGACTTGCAAAAGGTAAGAAGTTGTTGGCAAAAGAATCATATAAAAAATGTTTACAATTCGGTTTGTAGTTAGCGAAATGGCCGACCCTCAGTCGAGTTTCAATTAACGTATTTTGAGGCCTTTTGTTCATGACTGAATCCTCATAAACGTCAAGCTGGTTTATCTTGAGCCACGAAGCAAACTGTGGATGACTTGATAAGCACTCACTATGTCCCATGTGGCATGTAGGGACCGGATTTATGTGTAAAATTAAAGGTCAACTATGTATATAAAATATTTACTTATTTTTCTAAAATATGTGATGATTAGAGCGCGAATTTCGTGCGAAGAGTTATAAAAGGTCATTAAATTTATTTGATTTTTTGGTTCTCTGTTGCATATGTGCTTGAAGTGGATGTCGTATGAGCTTTCATGTATTTTTCTTTAGGTTGGTCTCCTTCGGATATTTGGCATAGCTTTTCAGTATAGTGCTCTTGGTTTAGTCCGATGAACAGGTTGTATTTCAAAAAGGTTGTCTTTCCCAACCTGGAATAGTCGAGAGCCAGCTTAACATGAGTGCGCCCTCGCGATCTTGTTTTATGAGCCTGTCACAGATGGCTAAGCTATTGTCACCATTTTTGGATCGACGGATAATGTAAAAATATTTCCGTTACTACCGCGAAGAACGCTCTGCATTTGGTGGCTCATACCTGGCGCAGCTATTTTGGCTGCAGATTCCATAAAGCTCTACGTCTGCATGAAATTGGTCATCTACCACTACCAGGCACCACCCCATCGATCACCATCGCCATTCCAGATTAAATCCGCTGCTTCTCGAGGCTTTTTTACTGTCCATTGCCAAATATATTTTTTATCTCAATACATACTTAAAATAATAAGGGTACGTTAAGGGCCCATCCTGCGCCTGTCTTTCCATAACAGCGAGGGCGGGGCCACCCGCATAACACGAGATGATCCCTCCCCTTCAATTCAAGGTCAAAACGAGGGTTCCGTCCGTAACTATTCTCATTTCTCCCCTCGTATTTTGAACGCGAGCCTCCCTTCCCCACTCCTCCACTACAGTCCCCCTTATCCACGTCGCCGTCCGATTTTTCCAACTCGAGAACCCTGTGCTAACGTCAGGAGGGCCGAAAAACCAAGCTGATTTTCGGTTATTTGCCTATAAGTCGTAAACTAAGCGTTTTATGACAAAACTCACTCTATTCAATATTGTAGGGCATAAAATTTTCAACAATTTGCAATTTAATAAATGCCCGCGTGATCCAAAATTTGTTGAGATACTACTTCAATGATAACTAAAGATTGAATCATCGGAATTGATTCAAAATTTGCATACTTATGTTCTATGTTATGTAGAGTGCATTCCACTAAACAATTCTTTTAAAAGTTAAAAAAAAAATTTAAACATTTTTTTTTTTAATACAAAGATTTATTGTTATTACAATAAGTTTAGTGGAATGCGCGGAGAAATAAATAAACTTCATTTTAAAAAAAGTCCGGTCGAGATCGGATCATTTTTCCATGAGCTATCATTGAAGAACTGTTTTCACGGCCCCTTAATTAAGAAAATTAAAAAAAAAAAAAAAACGTAAATTTATTATCATATTTATTATAATACATCTAGTAACCGTTTTTGTCTTAGAATTCTTCTAATTCCTTTTTGTCTTTCGGCGGATTTTTCGTCGTTAGCAGGCGGTGAATGATCCCGTTCGCCTTCCTGTCGTCGCTGCTCTGATTTTTTTCGACAGAGCCATTTTTGGAAAATTTTTTTCGTAAGATCCATCATTTCGTTTCTAGAAAAAAGAAAAGAAATGAAGTTTTAAAAACGCTTTAAATTTTAACTAAAGCTAAATAGTTGGTTGACAAAATTTCGAAGATCAAGCAACCTTCTAGTTTCCTCCTCATCGAGCTCTGGGACCGAAAGAGACTCTTGGTTTAACCAGGAGATGGAAAATCTGTAGAAACACATAATTATAAACATTTTAAGGCCGATAATGAGAGACATACTCGGCCGGAAAAACGGTTTTGCCCAGGAAAAACAGGTTAGACGAGTCTTTTGCGTTTCACAGTTTACCAACCGAGTTAAGTAAACCGCCGGTATTTCGGCATCTACTGGGATCACCTTACCACTTCCTTAAAATTTTCATCCTTAAATTTAAAATTCTTGAGGGGTATTCACTAACAAATAAAACTAGTTTGAAAAAATTAAGTAGGTATTTAATTTGTTAAAAAACTCCTTTTCAAGTATGTTTTTCTAATTCTTTCAAATTTTTTTTGAGCTCCTTCACTGTTTGAAGCCGGATTCGGCCGTCGGTCATCGGCAGATGTATCTGAGGAAGGTCTTTCTGACCGACAGGTACAAACAAAGGAGTTCCCCCTTGCTTTGCTCAAACCTTTGTGGCGGCCTTAATTTCTTGGATGGCTTCTAGGACTATAAATTCTGCAATTTTTTTCTCGAAGAAGTCTGACTTATTCTCGATGGCCTCGAATCGTTCCAACATTCTTTTTTTTTTGATTCAGCAACTTGGCTACTGCTTTGGAGCATGCAGCCCGGCGAGCATCATGAATCTCCCGCTTCACGATATGAAGATCGATGACCGATCTAATTGACGCATCTTCCTAAAAATATTTGGAAAATATTGCAAGCGGATAAATAAGTAGGGACCGACCTTAGCATGGATGTCGCAGAATTTGATGGCATCAAAGACTTTAAATTGGCTAATTTTTTTTCTCGAACAAGTCCAACTTCTTCTCGATGGCCTCGAACCGTTCCATCATTCTTTTCTTAGATTCCGCAACTAAATTTTCTTGTTTAAAAACGAATATTTAAAAAAGCTTATCACTTACCTACTCCAAGATTGCCGATTGGTAATTTTTCGAGGCGAGCTGGTCGCTAAGGGAGCCATACAGGACGACGTTTCAAAAGGTCAAGTTTGCTAAAGGCAAGGAAACTTGCAGAAGGAAGACCGGAAGGTCGCTCTAATGTCATAACTTCAAAATTGAAGTAGGTATAAAGGGAAAAAATTCCAAAAAAATTAAAAAATAACACCAAGAAAAGGCTTAAAAAAACTTGATGTTGTCTTCCCTAGAGAAGGTACTAAAGGTAGGTAGTTACCTTCTAAAATGAAGTCAGTAAAAAAGGCTTAAGGGGCTTGAGTACCCAAAAATTAAAAAAAAATCGATTTTTTTTTTAATTATTAAATTTTAAGCATTTCTGCGCTGTTTCCAAAAAATCAATTTGATCAATTAGAAATATTTTTAATTAATTCAAAATAGCACTACGATGAAAAAAAAACCAATAGATTTAGTGCCCGTTTAAATCAACATTTTGGGTAGGAAATTCGAACTTTTTGTTCGAAGTTTTTTGCGTTTCCTGAAAAGTTACGTTTTTCAGACAAAAGTCCCCTTTTCTCGTGAACTAGTGAACTTTTTTAAGATATTTTTTTTTCTATATTTAGAGGAATAATAAGGCTACATTTTGAATTGAAAACATTTTTGAAATTCGGTGTATTTATTTTTTTAAAAAGTTTTTACGTTTTTTGATCAGCCGTAACTTTTTTCCAAATGGAAGGGCCGTAAATCTGTTAATTCAAAATGAAGTCCTATCCTTCATGAATACGTGTGAAAAATTTCGTTAAGATTGATCCAGCCGTTTCCGAGAAAAAAGGACACAAAAAGTGCCATATTAGGGTTATAATCAGCTGGTACCCAAGCCCCTAATGACAACCTTGATGTCTGTCTCCGGTACTAAAGTAGGTGTACCCCTACTTTTCTAACTACAAATCTATACCATTTAGACGCACGATTTTTTACTTTTTTCAAGGAGAAAGGTGATGAAATCGAAGTAAAGTGCCTTGATCAAAAATCAAGTTTTTTTGTCGAAAAGTAACCAATTGTAGTCACTTGTAGGCACTCATTTACCCTGAACACGAATTTAAAGGATTTTTAGCTTGTTAGGTAGATTTTTAAAGATTAAGGTCACTTTTGACTACATTTTGTGAAAAGGCTGTGAAGAGTCTTTGCCTTTTCAAATTTGATGTTGTACATGATGTATATAACATATACAATAAATAAACATGTGTAATGGAAAAATCCCGAATTCAAAATGGAGGACAACATACGCAGAAAGCTTCTTCATCATGAGGAAAGAAAAGATGATTTAATTGTAAAGGAAGAAAACGTACGTAGATTAACGATAAACGTACGTAATAATCATTATAAAATGGGTTTGGTCACCTTACTTTAGCAAATAAAAATAAAAATAATCATGTGTTCAGAAAAATCAATTTTTATTTATTTTATTTTAATTTTATTTTATTTTATTTTATTTTTTTTTTTTTACAGAAAATGGATTTCGAAACGTCGTCCCGTATGGCTCCCTTAGCGACCAGCTCGCCTTGAAAAATCACCAATCGGCAATCTTGGAGTAAGTAAACAAGGGAATTTAGTTGCTGAATCTAAGAAAAGAATGATGGAACGGTTCGAGGCCATCGAGAAGAAGTCTGACTTCTTCGAGAAAAAAATTACAGAAATACAGAAACACACTGTCATTAGGTTGGCTTCAACTCAATAATAATTTAAAAATAATTAATAAATTTTAATAAATATTTTTTTTTTTTTTTGTTCGGAGTTTAATTTTTCTAAATATGGACATATAGCAAAACACGACAACTGCTACAAGAACTGCACAGGGCCTTCAGCCTCGATGGAGGCATATTTGCTGGTTGCTGCTTTCAAAACTTCGGAGGAAATGCACGGGTTACAGTACCTTTATATGATAGGAGACGGAGATTCCATTGATTGCACACAAGGAGGAGGAAGACATGGAGAGCTGTTTAGAAAGCCGATAAGTTAAGGTTAGTTTAGCTTATTAGGGTAGTTCAGTAATATGTTAAGTTATTAGGGTAGTTTTTTTAGCTCACCCTACTTAAGCAAATAAAAATAATGATCTGTTCAGAAAAAAATTTTTTTTTTCTATACAGAAAATGGATTTTGAAACGCATATCTTGGTACAATTTGTAATATTATGTTTTTAAGTAAATAATCGTTTGTTGTTCAAAGGTGCTTCTCCAGATGGCCTAGTTAAATGAAAGAAAAAAGAAAAATGAGTTAAATGAAAGTTAAATGAAAGACGGGAAGCTTAAAAAAAAAAACCATTATTATTATCAGGTATACTAAAAAAAAATATACCTAAACATTGAAATAGTGAAATGTGTAATTTTCTGTTTTCCAGATTCAAGGCCAACTGGGAATAACGAAAAGGAAGTGGTGCTACTTAGTAATGTATACGAAGGTTGACCTTTCGTGTATGTAGAAAAAGTAATGGCGGATCAGGCCAGGATAAATAATTAAATAAAAACTCTTTTATTCCACTAAAGGCGTAAAGCCCAAATAAAAGGTGAAAAGGAATAACTTGGACAAGACAATTTTGAATTTTTTTTTAACGCAATTTTTTTTCAAAGTAAACATTTATTACATATTGCTTTAAGTAACGGTCTTTTGACTTTAAAAATTATTTTAAGCGTGGTAAGCCATCCTTTATAATTTTCAAGTTCAAACACGTCACCCCACGTGGATAAGGACTTGGCGTAACGGTCATTTCACTTTAAAAATTATTTTGACCGTAGCAAGCCATCCTTAGTAATTTTCAAGTTGAAACACGTCACCCCACGTGCATCAAGAATTCGACATAACGGTCTTTTGACTTCAAAAATTATTTTAAGCGTAGTAAGCCATCCTTTATAATTTTCAAGTTCAAACACGTCACCCCACGTGCATAAGGACTTAGCGTAACGGTCTTTTGACTTGAAAAATTTTGTATAAAAACTGTATATTTTGTTGGTAGGAAACGTTAAATTTAAGATTGAATAAGTCGAAATGTGGGTACTCAGAGGCGTTAAACTGAAGAGGGGTAAGATAAAAAGAGGCCGCCCGAGCGTTTCTAAGAATTTTCTTTATTGAATTTATGTACAACTCATCCGGCCAGGTTTACACATCTACCTATCGGCCGGCTCAATTTTAACTTACTATCTATTTTATATATCTATAAAATCAATTAATGTACATATAAAAAAAAAAAATAATAATAATAATATAAAATAACTGTCCGCTGTTCATGGCAGAGCTGTCTACAGAATATAAAATTTTTCCTTTTTAATCCTAACCCATCACCAATTTTTTTTTTTTTTTTTAAATCCTCCCTCTGATACTGTCTTGTCTCTTAAATTTTCCTCTTTTAAATTTTTCCCGCGTAGCTTTATTCAGTTTCCGCTGAGGCCAACTTGCTTCCATTATTGGTCGTAACACTATCGCAACTCTCTGACGACTCAATTTTCACGTTATTGGTGCTTAGTGAAGCTATCGATTTTATCATTCAGATTTTACATTTATGTTACACAATTAGTATTTGATTTGATTAGGTACCTATTAAAAAAATGTCCCATCGACTAATACCTTTTTTTGGTAATTACGAATTAATGTTTGTGATGTCGTCCATTTCATTTTATTTTATTCCGTATTTCGTTTATTCCGTTTATTTTATTCTGTAGCCATTAAATTGTCGTAGGCAATTCGACTAAAGCAGCCTGGAGTACGGGACAGTTTGGCATAACCAAAGGTCTGTTTTTCTTCGAGCCGCTGAACTCTTTGGCATCAAGAACGTCTGGAACAGTAGTGGAATCATAAAGTGGGCCCTGTTTATCACTTGATATTGATCACTTGGTCAATAGTGTCGACTTTCATGGAAAAAACTTCGAGTTTCGTTTGATAAGGATCTTCTGCATTGATGCTCTAAATTTCACCGTGTTCAAGTGCTCCATCTCAGAGGAAGAATCACCAAAAATGTACTCTTCACCGCGATACTCAGAGCCCACCACGTGGTCTGAGGGCAGATCAGTTGCCGACTTTTTGGCATTATTTCGACGTGTTTACGCACCGAGCTCCAAAGCTCAACTCATTTATTTTATGCATAATTTTTCTGACACCATTGACCTGATTTATTTAATTTGTACGAATTTCAAGACGTGCCAACGAACCAAATATTTTGACCTCAGTTGAACATAGTTGGAAAAACGAATAAAAATCCATATTAGGCAAATTTGAAAGCTGGGTGGTAAAATGTTGGGGGAGGGTCTAGAGGGGTAGGGGAGGTGATGGAGGATGTGGAAAGGTGGAGAGGTCTGTAGAGCGCAGAATTTTTGGTTCCTCCATACCAGTAAGCGGCAGGAAGACTCTGGACCGGAAAAGGCTTACGGAAAGAGGCTGAACCTCGTTATTTGTACCAAAGGCAAGGAATAGTCAAGAGAAATCCAAGACCAGACACCGCCCACTCTCAATGGAGTTATCAAAATCATGGATTAAAATTTTCTCATACATAATTTATTTTTATATTATTATACATTATTTAAGTTTTATTCTTCCCGACGTCGCTTCAAAATGCTTGTGGTCTTATTACGAAGCTCGTCGTCGTGCGGCACTTCTGTGAGCCGCTCTGGATCAGTGATGACTATAGCTTCAGGATCTATCCTGACTGTCGCCGTTGGAGAATAGCTTGTAGATGGTAAGGGGGCTTCTTTTTTCTTTCCTTGCTCACCCTCCGCCGATTCCGTTTGGCCTCCCGAGTATCTTTTCTCGGTCTCCGCCGAGGCCAACTTCGTTCCAACATGAGTGGGGACACTTTCGCTACTTTCTGACGATTCCATTATCCGTGTGCCGCTCTTAAAAACAAATAGAAACCGACTGATTATTACGAACGAAATCAACCTTGCAAGGGGTCAAAAACCTAAAAATTCGTTTTCAGAGCTAATTTTTTCCTTTATTACCTCGATAATTTTTCTTCTAAGATTGAAGAGATTAAAATGGATGAAGTTACCTAACTAAGAGGTTGGCGAAGGAAAACAAAAAGGAAAACAACACTATTTTAGTTAAATTTATGAAGTTGGCAATCTTCAGCAGAAAGTTTTGGATTAGATCCTTGGTAGATATCAAAATTTAAGAGATACCCTTCACTGCTGTTTAGGCACCACATTTTGTATCCAAGTTTAGCTACGTCGTCCGCTACTACTTCCTCCGCCGAAAACTTTTAAAAGAGCGCTTGGTTTTTTATCAGCTAATTTCAGACCATTTAATATGCTGCCATGCCAATGCTGAGATTGTTGTTGTTGTGTATTTGACGTTTTAGAAGTTCATTTATTAATAGTGAGAATTTTGAGATGCAGAGAACTTTTGACCGGTGTATGAAAACGTTTTTTCTTATGTTGGCCGTCGGCTCACGAAAATCACAGTAGAGGCAGAAGAATTTTCGCCAGTTTCTTTCATCTGGTGAAGATAATATTTGTTGGTTAAATTTCGGTTGTAAGGCCTGTTAACAGGGGTTTGTGCGTGTTACCAAAATTATTTAAGCTAGTTCAAATGAAAAATAAATTAAATGCCCAAAAAAAATTGATAACTTTAATTAACGAACTTTAGAAAATAAGAACAAAACTCTATGAAGGGGATAGTAAGCTGTAAATCTGAGATCAAGCATGAAAGGCCAGCCTTGGGATGAAGCTGCAACTCTTCGAAAGCTTGTCCTCAAAAGTTAAGAAAAGCTAGAACGGGGCGTTTATCATGTTATCGGCATCGTCTCTTTCGTAGGACTGGACTGGACAGTGGACTCTCGCTGGGCTGGAAGGAGGTGGTGGTGGGGATGAAGAAGCATGAGCGGGGGGCAGAGGAAGGCTTAAGGCATGATCAAAGGTCAATATTCGGATCGGATACACTTTGTTTTGTTCTATTTATAATTTCTTATCTTTTTACTTATTTTATTTTTTGCTTTTTTATGTTCTGTTATCGACCAATTTTTATTATAGTTGTTTTGGAGTATCAGGGTCTTTTTTCGTGAAATAAACGGTTTTTTTGGCCAAGCTTTCGAGATTTATTATCAGGACCTGAAAAACATTTTAATTAATTAAATAAAAGAAGTAAAATTTGAGGTGAAGCATTTCGTTATGGTTATCATTTTAACACATCATCATTTTATTTATTATTAATAAAGTTATTTTAATAAGTTTTTTTTTTTTTTTTATCAATACATAGTCACAGTCCAGCCAGGTCTAAAAGACCTATCGGCTGGTTCATTTTTCTTAAAACTACTTTTTCATAATTTATTTTGATTTTAAACATTTTCAACTAACAAATTCATCCATCCGAAAGTTTCCGAAGCTTCACGCTTCACTTACAAAATTTTTTTTTTTTTTTCCCACTTTATTCTATTTAACTTATACGTACATCCCTTTCTTTTTAACCATTTTTTTAGTTCATCTTTGTACATTGTTGATTTTTTCTTAATTATTAAATTTTTCGGTATGGCATTGACTATTTTTGCTGCAACATATATTTTGCATCGTTTTCCATAATTATTATTTACTTAAAGGTACTTGAGGTTTATTAGGGGGTCTAGGGGTAGAATTGTTGGTATGGGGGAGTTATGGGAATAATAGATGGGAGTTTAAAAAAATGGGGGAATTAGTAGGGGAGGACTTAAAAGTTTTACTTGAGTAACGATGCAGTTTCCAAGGTAGCATACACTGAAGGGAGCAATTAGGCTCATAACAGCAATAAAAATAGAAAGACTCAAATCCGGACTCCCTTCTCTAATATGTAATTTGAAAAAATTTTACAAAAAAAAATCAAGAAATATAACTTAAAAATACGTTAATCGTCGCGTATATTCTCAGTCCTATTTGGACGGATGATAGGATTATTTCGAGGACGTATTGTCCGGAAAATAGTTTATTAATTTCGTTGACAAGACTGAAAAAGAAAAGTAACGACAAAAAGGGAGTGGTTGACGTACTTCAAAACGTCTGCATAATAACGAAAAGCTTTTGAGGAGCTTTGGGGCGTTTCGGCGTTTTCCATCATTTTCGAAAGGGCTTCCAGTTCGAATTCGACTTTACCTGCGATGTAGAATTCGAGGTTTATGTGCGACGAAATGCAAGCCAGAATCGCCATCACTATCGCACACTGGACTACCACATTTATCCAATAATTACCTTCTCTCGGTACCCACAGTCTGAGCAGGTATTTCCTCTCTAAAATTGGCCCAATTTGTTCATTTTTAAATCTTCTCATTTTAGGGAATGAGTTCCTGCTAAGTTTTAGCTACAACATTCGATACCTGTTCCTTCATCAGCCATGATCGTCGTTACAGCCAAATTTGCTAAAGAGACAAATGTATAACATAAATAAAAAAATGAGCATTACCGAACAGGCCGCAAAATTACAGATGATCCAATCAATCAAATTACCCAAAGAGAATTCGCAGCCATGGTTCGATTTAGAATGTAGATCCAAACGTTTTGAGCTAAGGAAACAGTTAAGATTTTGCCAGAGGCAAAACTTCCAAGCAGGACTGGAAAGGTATCTAGATTTAAAAAAAGCTTACAAGTCGCTTCTCCTTGATAAAAAATCTGCCCATGCAGAAAACATTAAGTCGAGGCTGTGCGAAGTGAAGAACTCTTCCGAATTTTGGAAAACGATTCGTCACATCAAATGGAAAGGCGCTCCCATTAATGTATTTAATCGTTCGGTTTTAGAGCGACATTTTCACAATATTTACCCTCCCGAACCGACCTTAACTAGTAACTTTTTCGACGCTAGACATCCAGTTCTTGACTCGCATTTCTCGTTCAGGGAGTTGTCCCAGGCTCTAAAAAAGTGTAAAAGGAACAAAGCCTCGGGGGAAGATGGGGTAAGCAACGAATTTTTTAAATTCCTACCACTCTGTTGGAAGCTTAATTTGCTCAGCCTGCTAAACGAAGTGCTAGACAATGAAACCCCCCCCTTTGAGCTGGAGTAAAATAAAATATTTTCTCCTTTTAAAAAAAGGCAGCCCGGGCGACATAAGCAACTACAGAGGCATCGCCATTCTTAACTCCATCACTAAAATATTTTCACAAATGTTGTACTCACGTCTGATTAATTTCTGCGAATCTAACAGCTTCTTGCCGGAAAACCAAAATGGTTTTAGAAGGGAAAGAGGCTGTGTCGACAATATTTTTATTCTGTCCAATTTAATCAATATTAACACTCGCCTTCAAGGAAGGAAACTATATACAGCTTTTATCGATTTTAGACGGGCTTTTGACTCGTTGGACCATGAACTTCTGTTCAATAAGGTTTTCAGTATTGGGTTCAGTGGAAAACTTACGAGGATTATCAAAAATCTTTACAACTCCGCGGAATTCGACGTGGTCTCCTCAGAGGGCCAAGACGTTGCGTTTAATATAACGAGAGGGGTGTTACAAGGAGACACTCTGTCCCCGCTATTGTTTGCCTTATTTATAGCGGACTTCGACAAATGGATGAGAGCCGAGGGTCTTGAAGGTGTAAATGTTGATGGTAAAACCGATGTTCTTTCTTTGTTTTTCGCTGACGACCTGATTCTTTTCGGAAGTACTCCTATAGATTTACAACGTAAACTGAATGCTCTTCACAAATACTGCAAGGCAAATCGCCTCGATGTCAATACGGGCAAAACGAAAATCGTCGTTTTTAGAAAAAAGGGCAAGCTATCTAATAATCTTAAATTTTGGTATGATGGGAAGGTCTTGGATATTGTTTCGAAATTCTCGTATTTGGGCGTCTTGTTCTCGTCGTCTGGACTCTTTCTTGAACAAGCCAAGTTGGCAACGAACAAAGGGCTCTCCGCACTCTCTGCGGCCTCGTCGCTCGAATTTTATTCTCGAAACTCGTCAAAAGATTGCTGGCTTAAACTATACAATTCGGTCACTTTAGCAACAACACTCTATAGTGCAGCGATATGGGGGATTCATTATCCGGAGATAGTTGAAGGAGTGCAAGTAAGGTTTTTCAAAAGAATGCTTCTTCTTCCACTAAACACACCGAACTATATGGTTCGTCGAGAACTAAATCTAGTTCCAGTAAGGTTACGAATTATGGAACTATCGCTGGGTTGGCTAGAGAAAGTTTTGTCGATGCCCTCTGCTAGCTATGTACGTTCCACGTTTGACGCGCTGGCCAAAGATGCTTCGGATTGCATAGATGCCAGATATAACTGGGCTGCTGTGATGAGAAAATTTTTGGTCGACACAGGTTATGACTATCTATGGACACGTCAAGACACAGGTCTAATCCGATGCTGCAAGGGTGCATTGATTAGAAAATATAAACTTTCACTTTGGTCGAATGATTCGGAAGACATTAGTAAATCCACTTTTAACGATCATTACAAAACGATATGTGTCAACTTTGCTCTGGAATCCAATTTTTTAGACTGCTCGCTCCCGCTGGAAATAAAAAGGCTTATTTGTCAGATTAGAACAGCCTGCCCCAGATTTATGAAAATTTTCTATCGAGGTCAGATCATATCCTTAGATGCTTCGACAACTTGTCCACTTTGCGGTTCAGGATCGGATTCTCTTTCTCACTTAGTATGTGACTGCCTGCTTTTATCAATGATTCGCCAAAGATTCCTCAAAGCCTCGTTATTACCATGGGAGAATTTTATCACTCTGATATCTGGGAAAGGTGAACCGGACCTTTGCATGGAGCTGGCGCGGTTTCTCTTTCAGGCGGGCCAGCTGAGAGAGTTAAACCATGTTGAGGCATAGGTTTGCCTGGGAGGCGGACCGCGCCAGGTCGATGCGAGGGACGGACTTGGGGAGTGGTGTCCCTAGTTGGGCCATGATCCATGCCAGGTTGACCATCTAATGTCGATATACCAGTAATTTTGAATGTTATTTTTGAATTTTATTTGTCGAATTTGAATTTGTTCTGAAACTTGTAATGCCGAAAGGCCTATACAAATAAAAAAAATAAAAAATAAAAAAAAAATAAAAAAATGAAATCCTTTTCATTATTTTGGCCGTATTTTGTGCAACTTTGATGCTTTTTTCTGGTAGGACGATTTTCGCTTCGTTCCAAAGTCGTTCTAGCTCGTCCAAAAACGTTTTTATTTTATTACCGTTAAAAATCATATTGAAATGTTTCAACATGATATGAATGCCGGTCGTTATATACTGGACGCATTCCATTTTGTAATTCCATCTACGAAAAGTTATCCTGATAACTAGATCCTCTCAACTTACGGGCTGTTTTCAAGCAGAATGTACAGAAGAGCACCAAAAGGAAACAGAAAGTAAAGAACGGTCAGAAAGTTGTACCACATTGTGATTATGATGTTTCGATTTCGAGACCTCAAGTTGCCCGTAGCTAACATTAGGGAGCGTATAAAGTGAAATGCAGGATCACCCATGTTCAACCCAAAACTGACCTAGATCATTTTTCTCTCCACGTTAATAAATGAGAAGGAACCCTTAATGCGAATATGAAGGTCGAATTAACATTAAAAAGTCGTCAAACATCGATTTTTATCTTTATTTATTTATGCTTACAAGGTTCATAATGCCAAAACTGTAAGCATTTAACACCTGTAAGCATTTATGTACAAAAAAAAAAAAATAGAATAAAATAAAGAAAGGAAATTTGAATGATTAATAAGTGTGTGACAAAAGGAATATTAGCCATGTGATGACGTAATGACGTATGAAGACCTTTCTAGTTAAAGTGGTGAGTAGATATAGAGGGTGTGGTGGTGCGATGAGTTGCTATCGTCCTGACATTGGTGAAGAAGCGAGGGGGCAGAGGAAGGCTTAAGGCACGATCAAAGGTCAAGCTAATATTCGGATCGGATACTCTTGTTATTGTTCTATTTTTAATTTCTTCTCTTTTTTTTTCTTTTCGAATTGAAAGTTTGATTCAACAAGGCCTATGGTGTGCTGTTCGGAATAGAAAACGTTTCTTTCTTTCTTAAAATTTTACAGTTGCATGGTTGCTTTCTACTCCTTCTTTCATTTCTGATCTGTTCGTATTCGGCAGTTCGTTCTTTCTCTCAATATTTGAATTTGGCGCAACACTTCCAAAATAAAATTACACAATAAATAAATAAATTAGGCCACATTTTAATTGTTTGTATCTTCTTCAGATGCTATTCCATCTGTTCGGATATCTTGCGAATAAGCTGACAATTTAGAAGGGTCGGGATCTTCTGCGGGAAGGCCTCTTGCTGCCACTGCTACGGCCAATGACGGTGAGAAGTCCGCGGTAGGGAGGAAAGTGCTCTGCAGCGGTGGGAAGCGAGACCAGGCGCGAGCAGCGGGGCTGAGGTGCCCAGTGTGCGAGTGGCGTGCCCGAATCCAACAAGATAGGATTTCGGCCCGCGGAGGACGACATGCAGACGCGATCAGCACAGTGACGAAGCATACGAGGAAAGGCAAAACAGAGCAGAAGCAGAGCGGCAGGGCAGGTTTGAGCGGAGCGCGAAGCGCACACAAAGACGTTTGCGGAACGCATGGAGAGGCGCGGGCGGATACGGAGGAGTGAGAACCGAAAAAAGTGAATGTGAGGTATTTGTGAGGGAGGTGTTTTGAAGAGAAGGTGTTTTGAATGTAGTTGGTATTGTGAGTGTAGGTAGGGACGGTGGTGTGTGTGTGTGTGTGTGTTTTTTGTTGGTGTGTTGAGCGCAGAAAGTGACAAGCAGCAAGCACGGGTGAGAAGAAAAAGTGATTTAGAGGAGCAAATTCTAGTCTACGTGGGCATGACTTTTTGTCATTTTCATTAGGTGTATAGCAGTCCTCTAGAGTGGGAGAACTTTGTCGCCTTGACGAGGCATATCGCTTCCTCTTTCTTCGTATGTTGCCAATATAATGTACATACTATCTGAGATACGCCATCTATATTATGTTATGTTTAGTCTTCTTTGTGATTGCATTGCGGGGTTCTTCTGACGAGCTACAGTGGACGAGCAGACAACGGGATGATTTTATTGTTGAAAACCGCAGACGCAGACTAACGTCGATAATTAGTCCTGTCATCTAAGTACCTCCACTGGCGAAATATCAATGATTGTGTTAAGGCACGTGATGTTTGTCTATTTATGTTGCACTATCGTGTGTGTTTGGTCTTCACTGCACATAAAATACCAATTCACTTTCATATTCACAGGCAGCTGTAACGCATCCACGATCAGATTGCGAGATGTCTGCTTTTTTGAGTGATGTCCTCGAATTGGGGAATATGATCGAGGCTTGGAATCTCCATTTTAATTTTTTTCTCCCCTCGACAAGTCGAATTTCTTTTCGATGGCTCGGCTCGCTCCCTGAGCCTCTTCTTTTGCTTCAGCATTCGATTTTGGGTCAGCAACCCCCCAAAAAAAAACCCCCCCCCCCCCCCCCCCCCCCCCCCCCCCCCACCCCCCCCCCCCACCCCCCCCCCCACCCCCCCCCCACCCCCCCCACCCCCCCACCCACCCCCCCCCCACCCCCCCCCCCCACCCCCCCCACCCACCCCCCCCCCCCCCCCCCCCCCCACCACCCCCCCCCCCCCCACCCCCCCCCCCCCCCCCCCACCCCCCCCACCCCCAACCACCCAACAACCCCCCCACCCCCCCCCCCCCCCCCGCCCCCCCCCCCAAAACAAAAGACCCCCCCCCCCCCCCCCCCCCCCCCCCCCACACCCCCCACCCCCCCCCCACCCCCCCCCCCCCCCCACCACCCCCCCCCCCACCCCCCCCCACCCACCCCCCCCACCCCCCCACCCCCCCCCCCCCACCCCCCCCCCCCCCCCCCCCCCCCCCCCCAAACCCCAACCCCCCCCCCCCCCCCCCCCCACCCCCCCCCCCCCACCCCCCCCCCCACCCCCCCCCCCCCCCCCCCCCCCCCCCCCCCCCCCCACCCCCACCACAACCCCCCCCCCCCAACCACCCCCCCCCCCCACACCCCCCCCCCCCCCCCCCCCCCCCCCCCCTCCCCCCCCACCCCCCCCCCCCCCCACCCCCCCCCCCCCCCCCCCCCCCCCCCCACCCCCCCCCCCCCCCACCCACCCCCACCCCCCCCCCCCCCCCCCCCCCCCCCACCCCCCCCCCCCCCCCCCCCCCCCCCCCCCCCCCCGCTTTCGTCCCAGCTCCGGACGGAATTGAGAAATACTGCCATCGGTTGATTCTGTGGGAGAGCTTGTCGTCGAGCTAGGAAAAAAAGCGGCGTTCCCCCTTCAGTCAAAAGAGGATTAAATGCCTCTGGTGGCTGTTTTCCACAAGTGGCCAAGAATATACTTGCTGAGGGGAATCCGCTACTTGTGATGTGCCAAGCAATGTTGCTGCCATGCTGCTATTTTCAAAATCGCTTTGCAGCGTGGGGCTCATTGTGGCTTTACGATCGACGATGCACCGTCTTTTGAATTGATGTCTCAGAATTGGGGTTCCCGGACGTAATACACAGTCCATTGTTTTATTTTAGAGGTTGGACAAAATGCACTATATCAGGTAAAAAAGAAGGTTGACACTTAGGTATAATTTTATTTAATGCTTAACGAAGGCAGTGGCCTTCTCTAGGAATTCGTTGTATGAAATCATGTCGTTTTGTTAAGATAGTTTCACTTTTCTAAACCACTCGGGATCGTGTTTTTCCTTATGGTTCACCGGTGGATCGACCGGATGTCATCGAGGGCTTAGAACTCTCCGGATTCGGCAATCCTGGCGAGTGTTAATTTTACGTAGTTAACTGGTCGCCAATGTAGCCATTCCGCTTATTGAAGAGCCCTCGAAATCTATTTATTCATAATAAATTTTCTTCTACGATTGAAGAGATGCAACCTTCCTCTTCGTCCGTGGCTGATTGGAAGACTTGATATGCGTTTACTATGTCCCATGTATCTTCAAAATTGGACAAGATTTTACTCACAATGGGATTATGGGTCAAAAGTCGATGATAATCATTTTGAATATGTAGAGCGTGTTCTTTTAGTTTATTGAGTTCCACATAAATTACTATCGGATTTCTGTATGATCCTGACGAAGGGAGAAACAATGCCAGATGCAATTTTAGGTTCCACATACTGATTCAAAGCAAATATCAGATCACACATATCACCTGCCGATTCATAGAGGTCCGGATCCGCGAGATCTAATTGATCTAGGTCAAGTGAAGATGAAAAGTTCAAAAGCGACGAGTCCATGATCGGTGATAACACTGATAGCAGATAGCGGTTACAAATGTAAATATCAGACGCAGGGGCGCGATAGGTGGAAGACGAGCGAACTTATTCCTCACACCCATCGTAAAATAACACAAAATTAAATTTTAATTAAACGAGGAGATCCAATAAATGTACAATAAAAAGCACTCAAAGATTCCAAAAACATCTGTCTCAATTTCGAAAAACAAATAGAACCACCGATCTGAATAACAACACATGTGGTGACCCGGTGGGAAGGTGACGATTTTTCCATCATCTTCGAAATAAGCAAATTTCATGGGAATTCATTCCCCCTGCATCTCCCCACTTCGGTGGGTTATGGGAGGCTGGCGTCAAGTCTATCAAAACTCATATGAGAAGTGATCTGCCATCTCATCCTCACCTTCGAAGAACTTACCACGGTTACAACGAAAATCGAAGCCATCCTCTCTCGATCTTTATGCGATACTTCCAACAATTAAAGTTGCGATATAATTACACCTGGACATTTTTTGATCGGCTCCCCCTTGATATCTTTACCTGAAGACGATGACAACTGAAGTGCACTAAAATCGTCTCTAGTTAAAACAAAAGTAAAAAAAAAAGTTCAGAACCTGAAAGGAAGAAAAGGGCAACCGAACCGTCGTCATCAAAGAAATCCGACGCAACCAAAAGAGCAGCGCCAACGATGCGATCGATGCAGAGAGAAAGAAAAACATTTAAGTCGTTTTCAGTTTAAATTAAATTCATTCAGTTATTAAAATTCTTTATTTGTACTTCAAAGAAAAAAAAGAGGAAAATATATAGAATTATTAAATTTATTCGTTTCATTTGAAAATTCCTTTAAACTTTGAGCAGACCCCCGAAGACACGTCTACCAACCCGAGTTTTGTATAAAAAAGGAACCAAAGAAAGTAAGCCCATTTACATTTGCAGCAAGGATCGTTTGGAAGGAGTCGGTTCCTATCGGACGTAAAGGTTGAAAAGCATAATCGCTGCGTGGAGCCCGATTTGTTGTACGTTCTTGACTTTAACGTTGTGGACGACGCTTGTGCTTCTAATGAGACGAAAATAATCTATTACGCCGACCCACGCCATCAACACTTCCATGATGCAAACTAATATCCGCTCAGTTTTGGAACAGATTATGACTCTCCTCTCAGATTATGATTTCAGTTGGGATAGTGCTAAAGAGTTTTTTAAGCACAGGAACGAATGGATGGCGTCAGGGAGTAGTGGGCGAGACAAGGTAACTATGCCGGATGGTACTCGTCTGAGTACTAAGAGAGCTTGGGCTGAGCAGGTCACTACGAATGAATTAGTTGACCTAGATACCGATCCTATTGAGGATGCCACATTCTCGGAGAAGATGGAGAACAGTAAGCCTAGAGCTATATTCGGTGTCAGTTCAGGACACTACATGGTCAGTTCATACGTAACCTGGATGCTAGAAGAACGAATTATCGCTGATGGATTGGAGGAAGGATCTTCGGGTCAAGAAGAAGTCGTTGAGAGGATAGTTAGATAAAACGAATGACCTGTCAAATCATTGCTTCAAGGTAGATTTTGCCGACTTATCTCCAACATAACCCTTGACATAATGAGCGATTTTTACCATATTATGAACGATATTGGATCATCGCGAGGATATCCAAGCGATTGGTCGAAAGCTATTTGGCTTGCGAAATCTAAACATTGAGTTCGTTTTTCGCCTCTAGCACCTAAGTTGCGCGTTTATCAAGGTATGTTTTCGGGCACTCGTTCTACAGACTTTTTCACGTTTGTCCTGTACCTTTCGGTTTACCAGGCTGGTTAGGCCAACGAACCAACCCTTTGTGGGGAAAAGTTAAAAAGGACAGATTGACTGCGTCCAACTTAAGAGCTGCCATTTCAAGTTCAATACGGAATCGTTCCCAGTATCCCTGTTTAAGTGGCAAATATAACTGCAGTGGTGCGAAAGCAATCATTTGGGGAGTGGAGAACGAAAGTGTTGCAGTGGATGAGTTCATGAAAGCAACTAACAAGAAAGTCACTCCCTGTGGAATTAATCTTGCGAGTAATGGGTTTTTGGGGGCAAGTCCAGATGGATTTGTCGAAAGCGAAGAGAGCATCGTCGAGATAAAATGTCCCAAATATCGAGACGTCGATTTCGAATTCAATGACCAATCCTATATAATTTACAAGGATGACAATGGGTCTTTTGTAATTAATGAGAACCACGATTACTATTATCAAATTCAGGGGACGCTCCATATATGTAATAAACAGTTGTGCTACCTAGTTATTTATACATTAAAAAGTTTAAATATTTTTCAAATGTCAAAAAATGAAGAATGGAGTTACAACTTAAGAATTTTAAAACAATTTTACTTAAACCATTATTTAAATTATTTAATTAAAGACCAAGATCATAATTAAAGACCAAGAAGGTAATTTTTGTGACTTTTCTTGTGAATTTTTTTACATTCATATTTTAAATATTATAATATTAAAAGTTCGCTAAAAAGCCCGGATTGCTGAATCCACAAGGATGCTGGAAGTGGAGAAGAAATTGGAAAAGTTAAAAATATAGCATTAGCTGGAGAAAATATGAGAATAACTCGTCAGAAGCAAAAAATAAGGGAGAAAATTAAGAACTCGAACTCGACGAGTTAACCAAAGAAGAGAATGAAAATATGATATCAGCCGGAGAAAATATTCAAGGTGACGAGGATCGACGTCACCTTCCTGTTGAGAAGGAAAATCTTTCCACGATCGAATTGACAGACATAGCGCTGAGGCCCGCCTTGTTTTTCACTTCTCATTGTGACGCCATTTTCATTTTAACTATGTACTATGAATCCCGCTCTGCAGAATATTGATGTAAAATCAGATGTTTTATAATGAAATAAAAATCAGTTGAGCTTTGGAGCTCGGAGCATAAAGAAGTGTTTTCTTTTCATTGGTGTCAGAAGTGTTTTGTTTTTATATTAAAATTAGGAACATTATAATATAATAAAAGATTATATCCCTGAAATTCTCCTTTGGTAATTTTGTACTTTGGTCAGAAACGACTGCATTGGATCCTCTCCTTGGGGTAAAAATGCGATAAATTTGTTCAGCAGAGTGGTAGCTGTTTCCCTCAACAGACGTGAATCTTTAATTTTTTTCCCGTAATAAATCGTTAATTGTTTAATTGTGAAAATGCTTTTTGAGGATTTCGTAGGACAGGTCCAGATTTGAAAGTTGGTTTAATATATTGAAATAAATACGCGTGTTTACGCACCGAGCTCCAAAGCTCAACTGATTTTTATTTCATTCTCAAACATCTGATTTTGCATCATTACACCCATCGGGTGGGGGGGGGTCTTCAGGCCGACATGAACCTCTTTACGTAGTCCAACCAAGCTTCCCACTCGTCCCGGTCGACCATTCGACTTGTCGTCCTACGACAGTCCGCCGCGTGAGCCAATCGATCACAATGTACATTCAATCGCCGTCCATTCGGAAGTCGAACGCGAAACACCACGTCGTTGATCTGTTCGATCACCTTGCACGGGCCCTTCCAAGGCAACATTAATTTCGGCGACTTCCCTATCGTGCGCTTCGGAAGGTGGCACCAAACCGACGAACCCACCTCAAAACGTGGCAACTTCTTGTTGAGGTCGTACCGGCGTTTACACGTGTCAGCTGCCCGTAGAAGCTCCTTCCGAGCGACCTCGTGAACCGAATCCACGGTGCGAAAGCAATCATTTGGGGAGTGGAGAACGGAAGTGTTGCAGTAGATGAGTTCATGAAAGCAACTAACAAGAAAGTCACTTCCTGTGAAATTTATCTTGCGAGTAATGGGTTTTTGGAGGCAAGTCCAGATGGATTTGTCGAAAGCGAAGAGAGCATCATCGAGATAAAATGTCCAAGTATCGAGACGTCGATTTCGAATTCAATGACCAATCCTATATAATTTACAAGGATGACAATGGGTCTTTTGTAATTAATGAGAACCACGATTACTATTATCAAATTCAGGGGACGCGGACGCTCCATATATGTAATAAACAGTTGTGCTACCTAGTTATTTATACAATACATTAAAAAGTTAAAATATTTTTTCAAATGTCAAAAAATGAAGAATGGAGTTATAAAATGAGTATTTTAGAACAATTTTACTTAAACCATTATTTAAATTATTTAATAAGACCAAGATCTCAATTAATAGGTAATTTTTGTGACTTGTAAATTTTTTTACATTCATATTTTAAATACAATATTATAATATTAAAAGTTCGCTAAAAAGCCCATCATCAACCTTGTAAATTACATGAGATCGTATTATGTTATTAGGTATATCAAATTTTATTTAGATAAAAATGTAAGCATTTTTTTTTCCCCCTCCGATAGGTTGTCACCTTGGCGTGGTGGAGGGGCTCAGTAGCTGTGATGAAGTGTACGGGCTATAAAAGATAGGGTTACCCATACTGGGAAGGCCGTACACTGAGCAGTGAAGCTAAGAACAACCAACCTCCCAATCCAAGGTTGAACAGCGACGCCGAAGGATGCATGGCTAAGGGGGAGCTTAGTCCTTAGTTGCGAATTCTGGATACCGGGCGACCTCCAGTCTTAAGTAGCCTTCCCGCGGTATGGGGCTCTGCCGAGGGTGACCTCATAAACCCCATAAACCAGTATATGTATAAAATATTAGGTATTAATATACATATAAAACAATATATAAATTAATTTACATTAATAAGTATGCAAAAAATATCACATTGCGACTAGTCAAATTTTAATTCTAAATTTTTTAAATTTATCTAATCCATCATTATATTCTTCCACATAATAGAAATAGGTACGTACTGTTAAATTCATACTTTAATGCCTAAAAGAACATTAATTAGGTATTTTATTTGAAGTAGTCGGTGAGTTTTTTTTTTAACATTTCTTTTATTCAGTACCGTTTTTTCTGTTAAAAATAAGGCTTCTTGAACAATACTGTGACACTCAAAGTTGCCTTGTTCGACATAAAAGAGACAAATTTTTTAACACGGCCAAAGCCTCACTATGATTTTGAAACGATGACTTCTAATCTTCATCTTCTGATTCAGCCTCTACTTCCGCTGCAGGTGGTGTTTCATTTGGTGGTTGAAGGCCATCGTCGCACGTTAAAACGTCATTGTCTATGACATGAAAATCATCAGTTGAGGGTGGATCGTCTTCGTCTTCTGATAATGATAGGCTGAAGTCGTCATCTTCGAAAATTTCGTTTCGTCTTCCGATTATTTCAAATCCAGCGTGCTTAAAACACTTTGTTACTGTGCTTTTTGTAATTTTTCGGACATCTTTATCCCGGATTGCATCAAGGACAGTTATCTTCCTAGCGATCTCACCGGTTTTGCTGCGTTACCGACGACTAAAAGTTTTTCAAAATCGCCATCCATATTTACTGCAGATAAGTACAGTTAACCTCTCTTTTGCCATTTTTCCACCTTTACACTGCTCGCCTCTTAAACTTAACGTTTTTGACGGAATAGCACGGTAAAACAATGCGGTTTCGTCAACGTTAAAAATATTTTTTTGATCGTAATCCTTTATATAAGTCGAAATTCGGTTCTTCCAATATGCAACAATTTGCTGGTCAACATCGTTGGATTCTCCACAGACGCTGCTCCATACGACATTATGTCTCGCCCGGAAACTCTGTAGCCAACCATTTGATGCTTTAAAAGTACTGTTTCCAGCGGAAACGGCGATATTCCTGGCCTTCTCCTGAACCATTGGCCCAGATAATGGAATGTTTCGAGATCTCGTTTGTACGAACCATTCCCATACCTTTTGGTTTAATTCTTCGTTTTGGTTCACCGTAACTTTTTTCTTCGCTTTAGGATCACGGGTTCCGTTTTCAACTTCTTGTTTAATTTTCTCCTTGTTCTTCAGTAGCTGGTAAATTTGTGTTTTTCCGCACTTGAAAGTCACCATCAACTGTTTTACACTGCACTTCTTATTTTCAAAGCCATTTATAATTTCCAGTTTTTGTTTATTCGTTAACTGTACGCGTGACATCTCGGTGAGAACTGAAGGAGTCCTGTGGCGGTAATAATTTTTCCTTTTCGGACTCGTTGACCATCTTAACGGAAATTTAACGGTCGGAAAAACAAAGAGAGGGATTAGAAAGGCAGTTTTACCTGCATCGGGTTGAAACGGCATAATAGAAAAATTTAAAAAAAATTCCGTATAACTCAGGATTTTTACCAAAAATATGGAAAACCATTTCCGTTTCCGCGTTATACAGTTTCCGTAAATCTCAGACCTCCATCAAAGTAATTTGTGTCGGAGGCCTCTTAAACATGTTTACATAGGGGCATTCTCCGCTGTGCCTGAAAAGATCCTCTCCTGCTTGCCATCCCTCCAGCACCTTTCCACAGTAAGCGCATTCTACGCACTCCTTATGTATGCAGAAAAAGCCTGCTCTTGCCATCTAAAATGAAATATTTTTTTGAGTTTCAAGCTTGTTAACGATAGCTTACTTAGGATGCCTCCAGACTCGGAGAGGGCGCCTCCAAACCTAGTTTTTGAACGTCTGTTCCCTTGCAAAAAAAGTCGCCTAGAATTTAAAAAAATTAAATTAATTCGCATTTCTTTAATTTGATTGAGAGATCTAAAAAGAATGTTGGTAGAATTTGGAAGAAAAATGGTGTCTTGAGACGACGACGCGAAGTTCGCGACTTTTTGCAGGAATGATTGTTCGAGTTCAGCCATAGATTAGCATAGGAGGGGGCCATTTTTGTCCCCATCGCTGTGCCTTGAAGTTGTAAGAAAAATTCGTTTTCGAAAGAAAAATAATTTCTTTCGAGGACGAATTTAAAGAGATGGAGTTGGAAGTCAGTAGAAGGAGTATGAGGTGGAGGACGTTGGGAAAGGAAATTTTTGAGGGAGTTTAGGCCTGCGGAATGGGGGATGTTGGAATAAAGGGAAGTTACATCGAGTGTTACTAATATAATTTAAATATGATATATTTTTTGAGTTTCAAGCTTGTTAACAATAGCTTACTTGGGATGCCTAAAAAGCGTTTTTTTTTTTTTTTTTTTGGCCGAGCTTTCGGAATTTATAATCCCATCATCAGGACCAACAATTTTAGACATACAGTTTAATTTTGTTATTATTTCTATTGATTACATACCTTTAAAAAAGTTTACGAGCCATCTCAGCGTTCTAAGGAGAACGGATTCCAAAGACGTGGCCAAAGAAGCTCCGTTGGCGGGAAATGTAACGGAATTGGCATGGTTGGCACAGAAACGATCATCGATAAAGCAGGTCGAAAGTCGGGCCCATCCAACGGGATAACCTCTTTGTCCTCGCCCATAATAATTCTTCGAAAGCAATTAAAACTTGAAGAAAAGTCACAAAGTAATTATCACATTACCTAGGGGGACACTAGTAAGTTGAAACCCTGTATATATATAAACTTTTGAGTTAAGGGTGGTTTGGGGGTCCAGGGGGTCTGAAATGAAAACCTATCACAAAAATTTTTGAATCTGAGACTACTGCCCTCATTGCAATAGGTAGATTTTCTGAAAGAAATCTACCTAAAAATGTCACAATTTACGAGACATTATTTGCTCCCACTGGGCACCATGAGTCCTATCAAGACCGGGCATGTCTCATTTTAAATGTAAATAAATTATGAAGAATAAATAATAACTAAGGGTCAAATTTCGCTATCTTTAGTCGTCTCGAAATGGTCAACAAAAACCTTCTGTTGTCTTGATCCTTCCACTTGGCCAACAGTTCAAATGGTTAGAACACCATAAAGCCTATTTTAATTTTTTGAATATTTTTGTAAAACTTGAAAATGTTTTCGCTCATGAGAAAATAGAGACGATTTTCAACTCTCTAACAAATTGTAGTAAAATTTTTTGGTTCAGTAAAAAAATAAATGGATAAAATAAAAAATAATTTATTAGGTAATTAAATATAATAAAAAGTATCAAATGTAATGTAATGTCTTAAAGATATATTTTCCTTCCGGGGGGTGTTTTTTGTTGACTACATGTTTTATGGCGAATTCGTGTAATTCTTCTTCCGTATAAAAATATCCTTCGATGAAAGCCTCGAGAAGTTTCTCATCGGTCGCCGTCTTCACCGCTTCGGTATGTTCGTCATTTTCGCAGATCCTCAACAGAAAAGATCGCACATCGAAATCTTTGAGCATCTCGTAAACGTTGATGGCTCCCCTCTGGCATTTATCAAGTCTTTCAGAAATCGCCTGATGTGGTTTCTTGCGGATACTGGAAATGAAAAAAAAAATTAGATTAAGGAAGAAAAAAGGGCATTACTTATTTTATAAACAACAAAAAAATATTAAAAAATCCATAATGACTTAAGGGTGCCCTGACATATTTCTGTTATAATCCCCCCCCCCTACAGTGGGACAGAACTGGATTTTTTGTTTCTAAAATCTGTTAAGTTACAGGAGTTCTCTTCTCCCGAAGAAATTAAGAGAGACACATTAAGGGGCTTGAGTACACAAAAATTTAAAAAAAAAATCGAATTTTTTTTTTAATTATTAAATTTTAAGCATTTCTGCGCTGTTTCAAAAAAGCAGAAATCAATTTGATCAATTAGAAATATTTTTAATTAATTCAAAATAGCACTACGATAAAAAAAAAACCAATAGATTTAGTGCCCGTTTAAATCAACATTTCGGGTGGGAAATTCGAATTTTAGTTTTTTGCGTTTTCTGAAAAGTTACGTTTTTCAGACACAAGTCCCCTATTATCGTGAACTTTTTTGAGATATGTTTTTTTCTATATTTAGAGGAAAAATAAGGCTACATTTTGAATTGAAAACATTTTTGAAATTCGGTGTATTTATTTATAAAAAAAGTTTAAAAAACAAAATAGAGTCCTATCCTTCATGAATACGTGTGAAAAATTTCGTTAAGATTGATCCAGCCGTTTCCGAGAAAAAAAGGACACAAAAAGTGCCATTTTAGGGTTAAAATCAGCCGGTACCCAAGCCCCTTAAGGAAAGCTAGTATGTACGTTTATTCGTTTACATAACAGCATAATTGATTTGTCCGATTTTTATTTATTTTATTTTTATTCCTATAATTAAGTAGAGTTGTTCAAAAATACTACTGGCACACTTAAATGTACCGTCCATAAACCATGTTGAGCAGCGAAAAAGAACTTTTTTTTTTTTCAGTGGTTTACGTTTTGTCTAATCCTATATGTATGAAATGACAAAATACGAAAATTATTCTTCCGTCGAAGCGCTATATTCTTATTATTCCTTTGGAAATATACCCCCAGGGAGGTGGACCAGAAAAAAAGAGCGTTACCACCAGGAAATCGTTATAAACGGGAGCGTTATAACGAAGTTTTTTACTGTACCTAGTATTGTCGATTCGATCATTATTTCTAATTAATACGACCCGATGCAATGTTATTTCGATTTTTTTTATAATTGCTTAAAAAAATTGCTCTGAGTGTAATTGTACCCTTATATAAATCAAAATGTAGGTGTCCACTTTTAAAAATCACCCACTTATGAATACGATAGCGATATAATTTCGCACGACGATTACAATATAATTATGAAACCAGAAACTCCTTTCAATGTTGAAAAGCCCTTTCGACGATGCAGAACGCTGTAAAATTATGCGGTCTTCAATATAGATTGCTCGGACTAAAGGACATAAGGGGTAAGACAAGTCAAAAATTATACTAAGGAAGAAGTTCCCTCACTACTTTTAAAAAATTCTTCCAAGTTTTTCCCCTTACATACAAGACTGTTCATCCATCATCCATTGGAATGCTAGTTATGTCAAAATCATTAAAAAAAATTTTGAGAAATTTTGAAAGAATTTGGGAATTTGAGCATAGTTGATGGATTAAATATTCTTCATCCATTGCCGTGAAAGAATTATTAAATTGAAAATATTTAATTTTTTAGGAAACCTTTCAGCATGGACATACTTCCTTTTTTTGTGCATCGGCGTTTTTGCGCTTTACTGTACGGAATGCGTTCTAAACGGTGGCCCGACGAACCCGAAGGTCGCCCTCCAATTTTTGATCAACGTTCTTACAGCGTACCCGTTAACTGGGCCGATACTCACACAGGAAACGAATTGCCAGAATCGCGGAAGATTGCGACCTAGTTCCTGAATTGGACGTCCCGTGGGATGTCGAAGAAGAATTCGCGAAGCTTCGATCCTCAACTGCGAGATCATTCGAACGGAGATTCATC
This sequence comes from Orius laevigatus, assembly GCA_018703685.1. Classification (NCBI taxonomy): domain Eukaryota; kingdom Metazoa; phylum Arthropoda; class Insecta; order Hemiptera; family Anthocoridae; genus Orius; species Orius laevigatus. The sequence continues at coordinate 12,418 of JAGWEN010000617.1, read as the reverse complement.
GTATTCCATAATTATATGGTTTTTATCACAGGAAGCACATTGATATTACGACCTATTGTTTTTCACTTCGCTTTTGGCCTACCTATGGAACTACCTTCTTCGGGCAAGTCTAGCATTCTCAAACAGAAAAGCCTTTCAATTTAGGACTAGAGCTCAATAATTTTCACCATCTTTTATTTTTCCAGGAAGCACCGAAAACACTTACTTATTTTGTTTCCTCTATGTAGCCCAAGCGGGAGGGATGATGGGTGGGACGTTGGGTTGTGTAACTACGCTAGACATTTTTTCAGCCCTTACATCGCACATCAAAATTCATTATTTAATACTACAAAGAGCATTTCTCGAGCCAACAAAAAACAGAAAAAAGGATTTTCTACGCCAATGCGTTAGGAATCATCAGAAAATTATCCGGTACGGTTCATACAAATCATTCGTCAAAAACCTTGATTACTGGTCGAGAATCTAGTTATTTTCTGGTTTTCGACGAAAAAAAAATCTGAAGTAGATCAACTATCTATGGTGACAGGGTCGGTGAGTGCTATAAACGTTTTAGGTTATTTGACGCCATACAAGTAATTTATCGAAAAATCATGTTTCTGACCTATTTTGAATTATTCGCTTCTGCAGCTATAACGAGGACACTTTTAATAGACGTGAGGTTTATTTTTCATCAATTTTTATTTTTTGATTGGTAGGACGTTGAGACTCCTGTCGTCATAATACTTATTTTGGATTTGGTGGCTACGACGGCTTATTTATCACCATATTGTCTTACAATGGAGGCATTGGCAGAAACAGTATGTTTTCTTTTATACGATCATTTATTATTTCTTTCCAGAACGATAATTTTAGGAACTCCATCTATGCTAGTAATTGGCCTGATAATGAAGAAAATATCAAAAAATCATTCAGATTGATGATGACTCGATGTTTAAAGGAGCCTACCCTTCGTATCTACCCTGAGGGCCCTTCTTTAACTTCACGAGAATACCTTGTGGTCAGTTCAAATTAAAAATTGATTTAATTTGACATTTCCATTTTCAGATGATCAATGGGACCTTTTCGTTCATAATCACAAGTTTTTTATTCTGATTCTGATAATTCACGAATGCACAGTTTTATTGAGTCACGTTTTATGATTATCTTGTTTAACTTGCTTGGCAATCACGTTCTAATGAACGATGTAGTTGGCACATTGGTGAATAAATTGATATGATGAGATATTTATAGCGCTTTACCCATACCTTGATTCTTCAGTGCTGGAATCAGACCATGCGGGTATCGAATATAGTAATGGCCCCTTTGCGAAGTAAAATTTTTACTATATCCGAATTGAAGCTTCAGCTTCAATTTTTTATTTGATACTGAAGCAGTTTACTGAGTTCAAGAGAGGCGGAGGATGATAAAAATGAATAGTTATTACTTTTTCTTAACTAATTTATTTGTATAAAATATGTACATATACAGGTAGATAATTTGTGTATAGGTGTATATAGATAATAGGTGTATACGTATTTGTAGGTAACTTTAACTTTTTTAAAATTTATTTCTACCAACATTTGTGTAACTTCACATCCCACTGCGTAGAGATGATTGAAATTTGCACCACTTGTGGTTTCATAGAAACGTGAATCACACGATTTTAATAAGTCGGTTGCAGAAGGTGGTGGCAATGCATTTTCTTTGTTTTCTTCTTGATCCGGTTCTTTTTCTTTACTATTTTTGAAAATCTCTTGAATCAATTGACCGTCATGGATTTCACTTTCTTTATTAAGCCATCCCCTAGAACGAAGCCATAATAGGGGTTTTGAATTTGCTAACATAGTGTTATGAAGAGAGAAAAATGTTAAATCGAAATTGTGGCATCGAAAGGGACGCTTCAATTTTTAATTTTTTTTTTTTTTTTGCCCTGGAAAAATAAAATCGGAAAAGGGCTTCACCGAGGAGAACCCTGAGGAGGTCTTGGTTTTTATTTTTGGGCGAATATGTTGACGTCAGCTTATCCTCTTGCTTATATTCCTTTCTTGATCTTCTCGTTGAGGATAATTAGATACATAAGTCGAGAAGTCAATTCGAAAAGGGTGGCCGAGAAGTGACCTCTAGAAAAGGCCTGCTATGGATATAGCAGATATTTTATTAAATTAAAACAAAAACATTTATTAAAAAATTTATTATATATTCATTAAACATTTATAATTATTAAAATTTATTAAACATTTATTTAAAAAACAAAAGAACAAGGTATTTGTTTAAACGTTTCAATTATTACTGATAATACATTGACCAATTTCCCATCGTTAACTTTTTTTATTTTGCCCAGTTAATTTGTTTCAACCGCCTTACTCTGTAAATTGGTCGATGTTTTGAGCAAACTTCTTGGCTCTTTTCTTGAACTGTTCACTGTAGACTGTAACGAGTGTCTATTGTCTAATTCCTTGATTCGACTCCAAATATGGATTTGGAGGCTTCGACTAAGAAATCTGTTGCATTATATGACACTGGTGTGATGAGGTAAACTGAGCCTTCCTAGGGGCTTTGAAAATCTCTCGATTTTAGCGCAACAGACGCCTCCTGAATTGAACCCTCTCACCGCCTTTCCTGCTCTCTCTCCCTAAAAAAACTTTAAAGAACTAAAAAACATTAGGCGTGGGTTCATGAATCATGAAGTTAAAGTGTATTTCCTCTGTCCGCTTAAAATTTTTTTTTCTTAGTTTTGCAATCGACTACTCCCGCAAGGCATGGGCATGGTCTGCCGCTAGCATGGTGCCCTTGATTTCATCATAAAAGGAAAGAAATCAATTATTTTTTCATGTTTTGGAATGTTATTTGTCTTGAAATCGATGTCAACATGTTTACCTGATAACGAATTAAAAACTCAGTTGCGGATTAATATTATCAAGTATTCCGGGAAGCTGAATCGCCCTATCCGGCTAAGACATGCAGAAAACTTGAAAAATATGAAATACAAAGTCACTTTTTTTTTTTTTTTCGCAATTCCCTGAAAACAACACTTATGAGGAATAAAAAAAAATTTTTGAAGTCGAACAAGCTTCCCCTATCACCTTAGCGTATTCCCACCTCAAAATCGGCGAACACAAATTCAGGTTTTAGGCAAACTCCTACTTTTTCACACTGCTTCACCAGGTCATTAAACACATACTTAAGATATCATGAGTTTGTTAGGGAGCAAGTAGAAAGCTAGGGGGACAAAAACACCATTTCGGAAACTGTGGACAGAATGTTCCATCGCAAAAAATGTGATCGCTGTCGGCCAAAAACTTACGATTTCTCTCAGTTGAAATTCCCACTACATTCGCAATGCTATCGTTCACGAGAAGGAAATTTTCACCAGCGTTAGTAAAAAAATTTTCTGGTTGCATATTCTCCAGTGCCTCGTGCAACTCAGGTAATGAAGAAGGAAGCTTAGGCCACATCTTTCGTCGAATACGGTAAACAGCACGCCGAACATTACGCGAGTCATTCACATCGAAAGTTTTTATGTCCCCCGCGTCTGTTAACTCTCGAGCCAGAAGTTTTTTGGGCTGTACAGTTAAATCTGAGGTAGCCTTTTTGACCGAATTTCGTAATTTTTGACGGTTTATAGTCTTTTGCGATTCTGGCTCATGATTATGTTCTCCAGCTTTTTCTAAAGAGCGAAAGAGGAGTCGACTTTAAAAAATGCTTTGCATGATTTCTTGGAGCAGAGCCATCTCTGGACGTCGTTTGATGGCAGTTTGTGAAAACGATATTTAAGTTAAAATGTAAATGTCTTTACCTCTATCGCTTATCGATTTTGATCCTGAAGGAAGAGGAGTGGTCATTTTGAACTAGACGATAATACTGAATACTGACCTGCTCTAATCTATACAGGGTGGAAACTTACTAGTGTCCCCCCAGGTTAAATCGAAAACGGTTGACGATAGAGAAAAAAGTTAAATGGCAACTCACCTTTATTTTTGATGTAGTTTCTGAATCTATCAAGTTATTTTAGTTTTCGTCCCGGAGAGCCATAATAATTTTTTTATCTCGCTTGGACGAAGGAGCAGAAAAAAAAGTTAAATCGTAACCCGCCATATTTTGGGCCAAAAAAGCAAAATATGATGACCGCTTTAACCCTGCTCTTAAACTGTAGTTGGGAACGAGCGAAAATTCATTTTTTTTTTAAAGTTGACTAAAACGATATGGATTCCCATGTGAAATGGCATGAGGAATGCAATGGAATAATTTAAAAAATTCTAGGACTACTAGAGTTATCACCAAAAAAAACCACTGAAAAAACCACTTCAAAGTAAGGAAACTACCCAAGGAAAACATATCTCGACAAAAACAACGTCATATTCGAACTGAGCACCCCAAAAAACCTGGAGATATCAATTTTTATCAATATTTGAAATGAAAAAAAAAAAAAAAATTTAAGTGATTTTGGGCAGAAATCGACAAGCTTATGAAAGTTTAATGCTAAAAAAATTTCCATTTTCGAATTTTTGTTAATTGCTGTCAAAAGTTTCGTGATGTGTTCAAATTGTGACGCCCGATTTCACAATAGTTGCGCGGCACTAAAAGACTTGGAAGTAAAGGACGGTAAAGTGCTATGTTGTGGCACCCCGGACCATGTGACTGATAAGGTTAGTGAAAAATCGCCGCTTACCGATTCTAAGCAATTAAGGAATGTTTTGGCGAAGACATTTGAAGATCTCCACCAACAACATAAAGAATTATTGGATTTTCGGGAGTCTAGAACCGGGTAACGCAAAAACTTTGTCTAGATAAATTTATTAACTTATTTATGGGGCTTAAAACACCCCATAATCCCAATTTTGAAGATACATGGGACATAGTAAGCGCATATGAAGTCCTCCACAGTCAGCCACGCACGACGCAAGGAAGAGGAGTGGAGGTACCTTGTAGCGACCGCGTGGCTGGGTCATTCCAAGATTACAGGCCACCTTTAGGTCCACAGTCTTTGTGCGCACACTTATCACCTAATTTTTTGTGGCGATCGATTATTTTTCTTTAATTCCATGAGTAAAATCGATAAAAACTCATTACAATAGACTATCTCGCCGTTATTAATGTATTTTAAATACGAAATTAAGGAGAGGCCACCATTTTTAAAAATAGTTTAAACCGTTAAAATGTTAAAAAACCAAATTACTAAATATCAATGACCAATTTAGAATAAAAATTTAGAAAGGTTGAAGTCTCAGCAAAATATTGCTTCTAATCGATGTTGTCCCAAATGCCCAAAAAACTCGAAAAATGTCCAAAAAACCGAAAAACAAAAAATAAACTTCGAAATCCTATGTAGATTTAGAAAGCTTAAAGTCAAATAAAAATATCGTATTTAATGGATATTTGTGATAAAATAGTCCCAAATGCCTTAAAAACACGTCAGAAGTCAATAACACGTGTAAGGTGCTCGATTTGGAATTCAGCAGACAAAAAAATTCGCCAAAAATCGAGACATCGAGATATCAGGGTTCCGTAAAAGTATTTAGAAACTTAAAGTAGAGTGCTAAGTGCTAAAACCCGAGATATTACACCAAAAACCGACAACGAAAGTCAAAACTTTTCCACAAAACGTCGTACAACTCGGTTGTTTCTCAACCGATTTTCCAAGTTTTTTTTTCCTGAAAGCTCTTTAAAATTCCTAAAAGGAATGTAAAATTTGAAGTCCGGTTTTTGGTCATCCTGCAAAGATATTTTAATCCGAAGCGGAAACACAGAAATCACTTTTTCCTTCTAAATTCTCTAGAGGCTTAACTAATAGGAATTTCGAGGTTCCGAGACCGGATTCCGAAAGATTTCGCCGTTTTTTTTTGTTTTTTTTAGCTAATTGAGGTGGTCTTGTATTTTTTCGATTTTTTTTTTTAGTTTAGCCAGAATTTTTAAGTCCAAAAATGTCGAAAAACGGCCAAAAATCGCGGTTTTTAATGTCTAGCACCAAAACCACTCAACCGATCAAAAGCACCATAATTTTCCTGAATAGATCTAGCGATTCTGCGCGTTTTAAATATTACAGCGCCCTCCAGGATTTTTGTAAGTTCAAATCCGATTTTTTCTCCTCCTAGGTCCCTAGCTAATAATATATACGGGATAAATCATTCCCCTTGAATTTTTTTTTTCCATACGAAATAGATTGCACCTGTCAATTTTGTGGGAAATTGTTTTCGACGAAAAGTAACAAAACCAGACATGAGCGCAATTGCAATGCGATGATGCTTCGCCGTACTTGCACGTCCTGCAGATCCGTCATGAATTCAAAATGGGCGTATGACGTACGGCGATGCGGCACAAGTCTGCCAATTGTTAACAAAACCTTTGCGAATTAACAGGGACGTTGGCCGAGCTGATGTCGGATTTCCTATCTAAAAAAGACGCGCGCCGTTGAAGTATAATTTGGTCTTGGAGGCCACATTCGCGAACATTTATGAGTAATGACGAAGTTTGCGATAGGGCCTTCAAGACCAAAAACATAACCGCTCTTGACGCGTCTTCCATTCAGGAGCGAGTCGTATATCGAAATGCTCACTGAAATGGAAGAAATGAAGATAAAGGGGAGCGGTTGGTCCCTGAAGTGCGTAGAAGGCCTTCTCCTGCGGCTTAATCGGTTCCTCCCCCTGGGAGCTTCCAGGTTTTTGAAGATCCCCTCTGTAATCCGTAATAAACACGCGTGCATAAATGTGCAAAATTTTAATGACGACAAATGTTTTATGTACGCGATCCTCTCATACCTTATCCCGGGAAATCGACATCCTGAACGTGTCAGCCATTATACAAACCTGACGCATAGATATGATTTCAGTTTTCTTTCCCCACCCCCCAATCGATGATCAAAACACTTGAAAGAAAAAACGCTACAATTAGCATAAATGTTTTCGGTATTGGAGAGTCCAAACAGACCTTTTGGTCATTATCAGTACCTATGGGCATCAGTCTAGGATTCCAAGTCTTGACTGAATATTTAGAAAACAAAATTTTTTCATTCTATAAAATATAAATTTATGTGGAATTACGTCGATGACATTTATCATTAATTTTCCTACAGTCCAGGACCACTATCAACATGTCTCTCAGACTCTTGAAATTTTAAGGAAACATGGTTTAACTGTCAAACCGGACAAAACTGAATTTTTTCAGACTTCCGTTGTTTATTTGGGGCATCGCATTTCGAAAAATTCGGTGTCGATCGATCCAGAACCGATTTCGGCGATAGGGAACAACTCCCCATTAGTACGAAACTCTATTCGAGAATTACGTCACTGGTTAACTCCAGGCGTGCCAACTTGGAACACGGAAGTTCTTTGGTTTGGCGCGAGGAATTTTGAATTCGAAACGGAAAAGTCTTGCTTGAACTTGTACGAATCGCACGAGGTCCGATTAACGTCAGATGGTAGCATCTGAAGACCGGTTTTTAAATTTCGATTTCCCGTGTTTTCTCCGAAACTACTGCACCGATTTTTGATTTCTCAGTCAGTAATGTTCTTGTGCAGTATCCCCCTTATGCTGATCAGTGATCACCGTATACAAAAGATCATCTCCGCGATTTTTTAAGTAATTTGAAAGCTTTGTCGGAAAAAAAACATGCTGGTAAAATACATTTTATGAGAAACACATACCTACATTGCGATCCCATTATTTTAGGTCACATAAAGTCACGCAAATTACTAAAGAACAAGGTTCTTGGAATGAGATGTGCTGCGAATAAAGCATCTTCACACTGGAATGAAGAAAGTGGTGATCTCAATGAAAGGGAATACATACATAATATATGACCTATTTTTTTATCCTATTTGATTCACTTTTGGTAGGTATTAATTTTTAGATAAGAACTGCTGAATTAAAGATAGACATTTTAAACATACCCAATCACACATTTGGAGATCATGCTAAGTGCAACGTTAATTTTTCACTGGGCCAAAACCGGATGAGGAAAATGTAGTCCCAATATTGCAGGGCGACCAGCAATGTTGAATGCCTCAGCAGTGGAATTGCTTAAAAAATAGAAGGAAAAAGGCCAAATTTTATACAGAAAAGGTGTGACCCAGCAGAATTCTGCTCTAGTGGCGGAAAACAAAAAACTTGCGGATGAGCTCATGGAATTGCGAGCATTCGTAACGAAACAATCTGAGCTGAGTAGCGCGCTCGCTGAGAACGCGCAGCTACAGGCTCAAAAGCCTGGTGGCTCAAAGGGTGGGGGGCAGCGTCTGGAGAAGGGGACGTCCAACGTAACAACTATGAATCCTGCTTTACAGAATTTCCTTAATTTGGAAACCATTAATCTCTCTGCAATAGAGAGGTATTTCGTTGAGTATGGAGGCCGCGGAAGCATACTTGACCCGGGTACGTCGGTGTCCTTCCGAGCAGGGATGAGGTCTGAGTCTGCCCCACCTGCAACGGCCGATTGGTGTCAAAAGTAGATTTCGAACGAAAAATGGGATGGCGCTTCGTTTGCGAGGGATGTAGGAGGAAATCCTCGCCGACAATCAATACGTTTCTGTTTAAATGCTTAATTGATCCATGCGATCTTTTAAAGTTGTCTCACTGTTGGCTTAACAGATTCTCCCATAAGCTAAGTTTTAGAGGTCGGCGTGTCCCAAGAAGCGGTAACGTATTGGTTCCGCCATTTTAGGGACGTTAGCACCAAAGGTTCGTGGCATGATTTCACGGCCCGTCTTAGTGGAGAGAGGGATCTCGTCGAAATCGACGAAACTTTGGTTGTCCACTGCACGGACATGCGTTATATGTGTGATGGTGGTTCCGTGTGTTGTTGCGGTTGTTTGTGGGATGTTTGCTCCGCGTCTGTAGAAGATGGGGTAGTTGTGGCTGCTTGCTTTTAGGTGGGTCTTGTTGCTCCGTGGGGATGTTGTTGTTCGCCTCGCACGATCATAGACGTTTAATGCCGAGTTTTCTACGAATACCAGAGTGTATCAGTTGGCGCCTCTAACCCTTTATGTTTGTGTTAATAATATTTCGCTAATTCTCCCACCTCGGCTGCATGCCATTATTTTCTCCTTTGTCCTTCTTGGCACCAATCCCCTTATTCCCTCGGGTGTTCACCTTGTCGGTACCTCCGTTGTCGTTTGCGGTTTTGTTTTGTTTTCAGGTTGCGACGCGGGCGAGGTACCGTGACAAATAGGAGCTGACAAATATGTTTTGCTTACTGGTAGAACTAAAGGTCGATATTATGGAGTGTTGTGGAGCTATCAATTTTAATTTGTGATTTCATATTAAGTCGATTTTTATGTTCTTAAATGGTTACAATTGGCGGCTTTCTGTGGTAACATTAGTTTGTTTTTGTGGCGGTTTTGGAGTGTTAATTTTTTAGAATATTGCAATTATTCTAAATTTCGAATCACGTTTTTATTTGTTCTTTTGGTGGTATTTCTTTTCGGTTTTGTTTGGTTTGTTTCATGTGTTGTATTTTGTCTTTTAAAAAGATATTGTTTTTTTTAAAATAAATATTTTTTATGTTTTTTATTTATTAGGTCGTTTTATTTTTATTATGATATTTAAAAAATAATAGTTGTCAATCCATGTGGTTTTTTAACCATTGCATAGCGGTCCTTTCAGCCACCGTGTCATATTTCGTCATCAAGTTCATGAAGTGTGGGCGTTTCGTTAGCCACCAAGAATTATTATTTAGTGCAAAGGATGGCGAGAAATATTACTCGTATTTTGAGGCCGGTGCCAAACTTTCATTGTCCCCTGATTAAAGGTCTTGTGGGGGTCAAATCCTTGGAGGGTTTTAGGTTTTTGGAATTCCGCGTCGAGCCTTTAGCGGGAGTCTTTTGTCAGATTTTTTCTGTAGGCTATTTTTTAAGGGCTCTAGTTGGTTGGCACCCTCTTCGTAACCCGGCCCGGTCTACCTTCTGAGTTCCAGCTGATGAATGGGCAGTGACAGACGGGGGCGACCGGGGGTGAAGGAGGTGCTAGGATGTGTGGTTGGGCTTTGGTGGGGGTAAACGTCAGGACCGCGAGACACGGGGACATTTTTTATGTGGATAAGATCTGCAAGGGATTTTATTTTATAGAAGCTCATGTCTCAGCATACTTAATCCATTGCAGTATATGATGCACGTTTGGTCTGGCCACATCAGAACGGGTTTGGTAGGAAGCCATTTGACGATTTTGTTTTTTTGGTCACGCACGCGACTGGGTGCGTTACAAACTATCTGTTTTGGTTGTCATATAAGTCTCTGAAACGCACGATTTTGTGTTCACTGCCACTATATAACGCGGGGTTTTGTTTTTGGTTGTGTTTTTCGGTTTTTTTCGACCTATAAAGATTTGTAGTTAGGATTGTCTGTTGAGGTTTAGGTTATAGTTTTAGGGACACCGAGAATCAAGTTTTCAACGGTCAAGGTTGGGGTTTTATCTTTGGGTAGCATGACGTTTATATGCACTCACCCTGTCCCTATGTGGCATGTAGGGACCGGTTATGTTTAGGTGGTTTTTTGAGGAGAGGGATTTTTTAGTTATGGGTCAAGCCGTATATATAGGTGAAAATATTTAACTTGTAATCGTTGTAATTTCGTGTCAATGCGATTGTAGTGTTCGGGTAAAAGTTCAACCCGCCGATGATAAGAGTTCAATTTTATCGTTCAAATAAAGAAGTTTTGTCGAGTGTGCTCCAAAGTTTGAGAGAGATGGAGTTATAATAAAGAGGTGTTGTTTTTAAGTTGGGAAGAATGCAGAGAGGGGACGTTTTTGAATTCCCTACTGTGATGGGAATAAAATATGTTGTTGACGGTTATCTTTTTTGTTTGTTTCACGCGTGTGTAGCAGGAGGAATCCCTCCGGTTCTGCTCTCTTTTATTATAATTGGTACGATAATAAAATAAAAGTAGAGATAATAAAATTAAAATAAAAAATGTAATTACAAAGGATATAACTTATAAATCTGTAGGCGGGTACTAAACAACGTCCAGCGTAACAAACAGTTTAATATGGGTGGAAATACGATAGGTACCGTATTGTACACAAAACCCCTCCGTGTAAAAAAAAACACCCCGCCTCGCCACAAACACTCCTTCTTCTTCAGCCCGGAAAAAGATATGATATCAACTTACCGCCCGCCGAATGTGCGAGAGGATGAATGCAGCGCGCCCCGCGATAAGACTTGTTACATGATGGGTTTGTGCTTAATTTAGATGGGTGCAGTCTTGTTAAAAATAGTGGGCATAATACTTTAGGGGGATCAGTGATTGTACCTGGTTAGGATTTGTGGAACTATTGACGACTGAAATATACATCATTGGAAGCAGGAAAACAGTAAGTATGTAAGGTTTCACGATCGGGTCTTTTGGAAGGTTGCATATGCTGAACACAACTAACTGTTTTGTACATCAAATTTTGTAACTTTTGCACTTTTTGTACTAACTTGGTAATGTGCATTTCTGTTAAGACTGATAGGAAAATCTCCATACTTAAATAAGATGCAATAAAAGAGAGGGCAGTAGTGTTACACAAAAAAGCGAAGATAGGAAAGAGTTGTATTGAGAGTCAAGAAGAGACGTCCTTTTTAGTCCGCCCCCCTCTCGATCTGCTAATATACACAATAACATCTATTTTTTAGCCTAATGTGCTGCTACTGTTATCTTGTTTTTAAAACCCAAAACATACAGAACCCAGCATCGCTACAAGACCGGGTTAATAAGGGTTAGCGACCGTTTGAGTTGGGTGAGGATGTGAGAGAAGTGCTGGAAGCGGGTATGGTTTTCACGTTTTATTAATATTGTAGTTATAGTTAAATATTTCGAAACTCTGGGGGTCTGCGGGCTGTTAAGGTAAGAACAGTTAAGTGAGGTACTGGGAATTAGGAAGGTAGGCACGGATGGGAGTCGATGGGGGATGCATCAGTCGAGTAATCACTTGTCAGGTGTGTATCGTAGTTTAGAAAAGTAGATAGTGGGAAGGAGAACCTGCAGTAAACCAGGTGATAATGAAGTTTAAGAATTATGTTACGGTAATCTATCTGAGGAAGATGAGATGCCGCCCAAGCGGGAAGCTGTTTAGAGAAATGGGTAGTACTAAGCTGGTAGGTTGCGCGTTCATACTCTCCTTTCTTTCTCTAAAAGTCATACCGACTCTTTCTCAGAAAATCACGGCGGGCTGTGGAAAGTCTTGATATCATATCCTGTTTTCGGGCGGAAGAAGGAGTTTTGCCGAGGGGGGTGTTTTTTAGCACGGATGAGTTGCCCCCTTTGATACGGATATCACATCTTGTGTAGTTTGAAATTGTACGGTTGACTTGGAAACTGTCCATAAGCAGAGATTGGTTTGTGTTAGTGAGAGGTTTAATGGCTTAGACATTTGGATGGTGTATGAGACATTGGGTTTTGGGTGTGGGCTTGTGGTATTGCATGTGCATAGATGCATTGTGTTGCGTGGAATGTATGCTGCTCATATGTGGGGT
>JAGWEN010000616.1:0-69111 GCA_018703685.1 Orius laevigatus | reverse complement strand
GATTGGCATCAATAACTTTTGGATACGACATACAGGGTGCTCCAGAATGACCCTAACTTCGTTATTTTACATACGAACCCTATGTTTTGACTATGGAAATCGATTCTACACTTGATTTCCAGCAACTTTTACTTAGAAAACTTTTTTGATAGGACCAAACGTTCTGGAGTTACGAATACTGTGCCACTCAACGTGGAAGAGCCAATTATAAGCCAGACTTTTGACCTGACGAAAAAAAGTGTCTAAGTAAACCCCCCTTAGATTTTAGCAAGGAATCGATTGGCATCAATAATTTTTGGATCCGACATACAGGGTGCTCCAGAATGACCCTAACTTCGTTATTTTACATACGAACCCTATGTTTTGACGATGGAAATCGATTCTAAGCTTAATTTCCTGTAACTTTTACTTAAAACACTTTTTTGATAGGACTAAACGTTCAGGAGCTAAGTGCCACTTAAGTTGGATCCTAATTCGTAACTCCGGAACTTTCGATCTTATCAAAAAAGTGTTCTAAGTAAAAGTTGCTGGAAATCAAGTGTAGAATCAGTTTCCATCTTCAAAATATAGGGTTCGTATTTAAAATAACGAAGTTAGGGTCGTTCTGGAGCACCCTGTATGTCGGATCCCTAAGTTATTGATCCCAATCAATTCCTTGCTAAAAAATAAGGGGGTTTACTTAGATACTTTTTTTCGTCAGATCAAAAGTCTGGCAGATAATGACTGTTTTAGGGTCTGGGATGTAGTATAGGACTTGGAAAAGAGACAGAGTTCTTTGAGGAAGTTCTGTCTGGGCATGCTCCACACAATCTTTTTTTCTAGGACAATCACACAAGACGAATGGGAATCAAACACAATCGAGACGATCGAAAAAGCAGGAAAAGAGTTAAATTCCGGGCGCCCATTAAGAGCCTACATAGACGTCATCCTTCAGCAAGTCATCGAAGACCTCTGGAAACAATACGACATCGTAAACGCCGCATTTTCCCGAAGAATCGCCGAATATCGAGAATGCAAGATCAAACTAGAAAACTTACATTTCGAGGTAATGTTTTAATACATGATAAAATACAATTCGTTTAGACTGTGCGACAAGTCAATGAGATGACAATGAAGTTGACGTCGCTGAAAAAAGCTCTGGCGGACAAAGAAGGTTTTATGGCTTTGGCTCATACTCGGCTTGGAAATCGATGTCAGAGAGTCAACTTCGAACTTTGCCGCGATGAAGCCGAAACATACCTCGTAGACGAAGTTCGCCAGCTAAAAGACGACGTCGGAAAACTTCAAATGATGATCGAGGAAGTCCAGGCATCATTGAGATACCTCCTAAGGTCCCAAGTTCAGCTAGAAGAAGACCTCAATGTCAAAACAAACTCTTTAAAAATCGATGAAGTCGACTGCATGTCCCTCAGAGCCGGAATGGACTACCATGTCTACTAAAATTCCATAATAATATTGGACAAATATTTATTTCTCCTTATTATACAATAATTTTTTCTTTAAATTAAGGAAGAACAACAATCTGATCGAAACGGCCATTTTTGAAAGCTGCACATTTAGCACCTCTATTTCAGCCGTATCTTTCAAACTCGTAAACAAAAAAATTTGAGATTCTCCATAAATGTGCGATAAATAAAATTCACAACCAAAAATAAAAATCACAACAAAAACTAAGGGCGCTTAAATTTGAATATGAGTGGACTTAGTCCAGTCAATCTTGGGGCGGAAAAAAATATTTTTTCTCTGTGGGAATGTGTTGGTCTCGTGATTAACCAAAAAAAGTCCTGAACTGAAACCCACTCCGTTTGGCCTCAGGAGCGGTTTAAAGGCGAATTTTTTGGTTTTTTGACAATATCTCGAAAACCGTAGGTCGTAGGCGAAAAAATTTTAAGCACAAAATTGAAGCTTATTAAATTTGCAACAATATTGAACTAAACAGATTTTTTGTAGGACCAAACGTTTCTGAGCTATGAGGCGGCAAAAAAACGGGATTTTCGACCTCTGAAGGAGGGAAAACTTCATCTAATCAAAAAGTTTATTTCGTAAAAGTTGTTCAGAATTTAATTAACCCCCTTTTAAAAGGTAATTTAATTCTCTAAAACTTTGACGAAATAAACTTTATATTAGATGAAGCTATTAGTTAAAGGTGAATTTTTTCGGTTAATCGCTAATATCTCAAAAACCGTAGGTCGTAGGAAAAAAATTTTAAGCACAAAATTAAAGCTTATTCAATTTGCAACAATTTTGAACTAAAGAGATTTTTTGTAAGACCAAACGTTTCTGAGCTACGAGGCGGCAAAAAAACGGGATTTTCAATTTTGACCTCTGAAGGAGGGAAAACTTCATCTAATCAAAAAGTTTATTTCGTCAAAGTTTTAGAGAATTTAATTAAATAATTACCTTTTAAAAGGAGGTTAATTAAATTCTGAACAACTTTTACGAAATAAGCTTTTTGTTTAGATGGAGTTTTCCCTCCTTCAGAGGTCAAAATTGAAAATCCCGTTTTTTCGCCGCCTCGTAGCTCAGAAACGTTTGGTCCAACAAAAAATCTGTTTAGTTCAATATTGTAGCAAATTTAATAAGCTTTAATTTTGTGCTTAAAATTTTTTCGCCTACGACCTACGGTTTTCAAGATATTGGCGAAAAACCGAAAAAATTCGCCTTTAAGCCGCTCCTGAGGCCAAACGACTGGTTTCAGATCAGCAATTTCTTTTTGGTTAATCAGGGGACCAACCCCTACACCGCAGAGAAACAAAATACCCTATTTTTTCATTTATTTGCCCTTTTTGGGCATAGATTGACTGTACCAGAAGAAAAGCTTTTCCAAGCTGTGGATCTTGAAATGATAAAGCCCTAAAAATTTCAAGTCAGACCACAAGTGTCCACTCATCCTCAAATTGTTTCGCCTTTTAAAATTAACAAAAAAAAATCTATTAAATAGATCCACCCGTTTTCTAACTAAAAAATAAAATTTGTGATAAATAAATAGAGGTCACACAATACTGCATAATTAAGTACATAAGTCTCACAATAACAACAAAATTTATAAAATACTTTTTTGTGGGAGAAAAAAAAAACAAAAAATTGGCCAAACATCCTTATTGGTGTCAGTCTTATAGCAACTTGTGCATGAATGAAATTTTGTGCTTTAAGGTATGTTTGGCCATTGAAGACTAAGGACGTTAATAGACCAAATTTGAGTTTTTGTCATTTTTTACTCAAATTTTGTCTATACTAAATGTTTTTTTTTAAAAAGCTGCTTTTAATGGCAAAAATTAAAAGTAGTCTCCTATAAGGGTCAAGTAGCTCATTTTATAAAAATCTTACATTAAAATATTTTCACATTTAGTGTCACCTTTTAGATCTGAAAGCTGAATTTTGTATGTTTATAATAAAAATTGAATAAGTAGACAATTTAAGTGACGATTTTTGTTTGAAATATGAAGAAAACGAGGGGAGGGGGGGTATGTACATGGATATGAGTCCTGTTTTTTGGGGGCCTCGGATGGTTTTTATCACAGTTTGCAGAGGCAGAAGAGTAAAGGAAGGAATGCGCCAAATGCGACGAAAAGGGGTAACATGACGGAGGAATCGTCGATGGAATACGGATCGGGAGTTTTGGGTCCGCTCGGCCTTCTCGACTTCGCTCCACCTTGTTTTTCCTCGCTTTCTTCGCCTTTCCATTCTTCGGTGTCGGGCAAAGGTGGCAATTTCGGCACATCTGGAAAAAAAGCGAGTTTTCAGGGAAAATTTTCGATTTGAATTTTACCTTCGAGTTTTCCTCTCATGACATAGATGGCGTTGACTTTTGGGTTATCTCTGTATCCCTAAAATTATGATTATTAGTATGGAATTGAGTCTCTGAGATAAGTTACTTTGATGAATTCGACTCTTATTTTCCCCCCTCGGATATCGGATTCTTCTTCGTTATAGTAAAGGCGGCCGTTGTTGACGCTGAAGCTGATGTACTCGTCATGAGCGACGCCACGCCCGACACGATCGAAAATGTCCAAATCGGCAACTATTGTGTGGTCGCCGTTTAATACTATGTCAAATACCTAAAAGACAAACAATTTACTAGGATCGATATGCTACATGTATGTATATGCTACATGTATCGATATGCTACATACTATGGGAGACAAAAGGTGTAGGGTGGGTATGAGAGGTATAGGTTTGAGGATCTGGTGGGTAATGTCTGTGGAGGTATGGGGTGTGGTAAAGGGGAATGAGGTATATGCAATACCCTAGGGGAATGAGGTATAGCCAATATACTAGGAACTAGGGGAATTATAGGAAGTAGCCAATATACTCAAGGGGAATGGAGTATAGCCAATATCCTAGGGGAATGAGGTACAGGCAGTACCTTATGAGGTGTTGTCTGTACTCTAGAGAAATGAGGTGTAGTCTATAACCCTACGGGAATGAGGTACAAGGCAGTACCCTAGAGGAATGAGGTATGGCCAGTCTCCTAGGGGAATGAGGTATAGTCAGCACCCTAGGGGAATGAGGTATAGCCAGTATTCTAGGGGAAAGAGGTACATGCAGTACCTTAGGGGAATGAGGTATAGTCAGTACCCTATGGGAATAAGGTATAGCCAGTACTCAAGGGGAATGAGATATAGTCAGTACCCTAAGAGGATTAGGCAGTAACCTAGAGGAATGAGGTACAGACAGTACCCTAGGGGAATGAGGTTGTCTGTACCCTAGGGAAATGAGGTTGTCTGTACCCTAGGGGAATGAGGTACAAGCAGTGTCCTAGGGGAATGAGGTATAGTCAGCACCCTAGGGGAGTGAGGTATAGCCAGTATTCTAGGGGAAAGAGGTACATGCAGTACCTTAGGGGAATGAGGTATAGTCAGTACCCTATGGGAATAAGGTATAGCCAGTACTCAAGGGGAATGAGGTATAGTCAGTACCCTATGGGAATAAGGTATAGCCAGTACTCAAGGGGAATGAGGTATAGTCAGTACCCTAAGAGGATTAGGCAGTACCATAGGGCAATGAGGTAAAGGCAGTAACCTAGAGGAATGAGGTACAGACAGTACCCTAGGGGAATGAGGTTGTCTGTACCCTAGGGGAATGAGGTTGTCTGTACCCTGGGGGAATGAGGTACAAGCAGTACCCTAGAGGAATGAGGTACAAGCAGTCTCCTAGGGGAATAAGGTATAGTCAGCACCCTAGGGGACTGAGGTATAGCCAGTATTCTAGGGGAAAGAGGTACATGCAGTACCTTAGGGAAATGAGGTATAGTCAGTACCCTATGGGAATGAGGTATAGCCAGTACCCTAAGGGAATGAGGTATAGTCAGCACCCTAAGAGGATTAGGCAGTACCCTAGGGCAATGAGGTACAGGAAGTACCCTAGGGCAATGAGGTACAGGAAATACCCTAGGGCAATGAGGTACAGGAAGTACCCTAGGGCAATGAGGTACAGCAGTACCCTAGGGGAATGAGGTATAGTAGTACCCTAGGGCAATGAGGTACAGGAAGTACCCTAGGGCAATGAGGTACAGGAAGTACCCTAGGGCAATGAGGTACAGGAAGTACCCTAGGGCAATGAGGTACAGGAAGTACCCTAGGGCAATGAGGTACAGGAAATACCCTAGGGCAATGAGGTACAGGAAATACCCTAGGGCAATGAGGTACAGGCAGTACCCTAGGGAAATGAGGTACATTCGGTTATGATTATCTGAACGTGGTGGAGTGATATTATCCAACATGAAGGTAAAGACTGTAACCTAGGGGAATGAGGTATTGTCATTACCCCAGCAGAATGAGGTACAGGCAGTACCCTAGGGGAATGAGGTATAGTCAGCATCCTAGGGGAGTGAGGTATAGTCAGCACGTTAGGGGAATGAGGTATAGTCAGCACCCTAGGGGAATGAGGTATATTCTGTACCCCAGTATGGAGCATTGGGAAAGAGATGAGGTAGGTATGGTGAGTATGGAGTAAGGAGACTACAGTGTACTCCCATGTATGAGATACGTGGGGAGTTGTAGAGTATTAAATTTTGTGGCGTTGCTTGTAGGATAATGAGGTATAGTTGCTTCAGATGGTTTTTTTTAGCTCTTATTCCACATACACATACTACAAGAGCCCCCCTTGCCTCACCCCCCTGGGATAGGATGGGGACTACAGGACAGTTGGGGTACCCCCGCAGAGAGTGTGTGTTTGGGTAGAGCTCAAAGGGTTTAGGATTTGATAAAATTGTTCGGTTTCGCCGGATCGTGCTGAAGAAGGCGACGGCGAACTCACTTTCATGTTGGGCGCGTTGAAGTAGACTTCGCAGAATTTGAGGACCATGACGAAGTCGCCGTCGTGGTTGATGGGGATGTCGTAGCCGAAGGTGCTATGATGATACCTTTCGGTTTGGTAGAGGATCTGGTCGTTCGGAGGGACCCTGGCTATGAGAAGCTGCTTCCCGTAATCGGAGGGAATGCCGACCTTCCCCTGAAGCGGGTCCCTCTCGTATCTGATGCCGAAGACGTCCGTGTGAGTCTCGCCGCCGGCGTTGATCGCGTAAACAATCTCGCCGAAGCTCACGACGTCGCTCACCCGCGCCAGAAGTGTCGTGATGAGAAGGAAAAACGACTTTTTTATCACTTTCATAAACATCGCCGCCCACGAATTTTCAAACCACGATAATCACCCTAAAAATTAAACGAATCTCTGGACGGAAGGAAACATGAGAATTTTCTCGCGGTTTTATTTATTCGACTTTTATTCTCGAAAGGGACACATCATTCGTGTAAACACTCACGGAATCTTATCAAACGACAACAAGCATGCGTTACCTTCCCTCAGACACTAAATATCCCCACTTAACCAGTCCTACCACCAGTCTTGACAAAATCCGATGACGTCTGTTGTTACCTAATACCTTTCCATTAATCAATATTTCCTAAAGCATCCTAAATTGTGGATTTTTTTACCATTTAAAAACCAGTGGTATGGAGGATAACTCAAACTTTCTCAAAAGGTTGGGGCCATTACTTCCTTGAACCTGAGTTGTGGCCGTAATTTTCCTCACAAGAATCCAGCCAGCAGGTGTAGATAAACCACAGTGTAAACTATCGATTTGAAGCATTTGTTGGTACCCCTGATTAAAAAATGTTCTACTGAAATGCTATCTGGCGGCCATTTCCTTAAAAGAACCGTTTTTCAAGATGGCGGACGAAGCACGGGTGGGACTTTTATCAGTAGAACTAAAAGGGTCTTATCTTGACGAAAAGTAGGATCAAAATCTGTCTGGAAAGTGTTTTTTCTTGATGAAAACGTTCAAAATCTGGCATAAAAGGGCCTCCCTAGTGGAAAAAGGTTTCAAATCTAGCTGAAAAATGTCTATTCTCTAAAAAAGGTAAAGGGGTAGGTAAAAATCTGTCTGAAAAGTGTCTTATGTATTTATTTATTTTTTGTCAAAAAAGGTCATAATCTGGGTGAAAAGGGTATTTTCTTGTCCAGAGGGGTTCAAAATCAGGATTAAAAGGGTCATTTCTTGTTAAAAAAATGTCTGAAAAGTGTCTTTTCTTGCCAAAAAGTTTCAAAATCTGGCAAAAGATGGTCTTTTCTTGTCAAAAAGGGTTAAAATCTATGTGAAAAGTGGCATTCTATGTCAAAGAGGGTCAAAATCTGTCCTAAAAGTTTCTTCCCGTCAAAACCGGTCCAAAATTGTCTCAAAAAGGGTCTTTTCTTGTCAAAAAGGGTCAAAATCTATGTGAAAAGTGACTTTTCTTGTCAAAGAGGCTCAAACAAAATCTGTCCTTAAAGAAGGGTCCAAATTTGGGTCCAAAGTTGTCTTAAAAGGGTCTTTTCTTGTCAAAAAGGGTCAAAATCTATGTGAAAAGTGACTTTTCTTGTTAAAGAGAGTCAAAATCTATCCTTAAAAAATTTCGTCCTGTCAAAACCGATCCAAATTTGTCTTAAAAGGGCCTTTTATTGTCAAAAAGGGTCAAAATCTATGTGTAAAGTGACTTTTCTTGTCAAAGAGGGTCGTCAAAATCTGTCCTAAAAGGGTCTTTTCAGGTAATAAACTTTCTGAAAATTTTCTTCTTTTTTTGTTGAAAAAGTTTCAATTTCTGTCTAAAAAGAGTATTTACTGTCGAGAATTCGACGAAATCTGTTCGAAATGGCTCTTGTCTTGTCTTAACAAGGTTCAAAATCTGCCTCTTTGGGCTATTATCGCCCTAAAATTGCGTAAAAAAGACGTATAAGGTCAGTGTGTTGCGTAAAAGTCTTTGAAGTGCGTAAAATCACGCACAATGCGTACCATCTGGTCATCCTATCCGGTCATTCTTCAAAAACAATTTGTTGGGGCCAAACAGGACCATTTAAAACAAAAATCTTTTACACCACCTTAGGCAGGGCCCTTCAAACTGCTCTGTAGACTGGACTATAAGTGCGCATGCTCGAAGCGTGCGTTTCCCCTTGTTCGAACTGAACCGTTTATTTGATTTTTATCTCGAGTTTGTTTACTAGTTGCTTTCCGCAGGTTTTATGTGTCATCAACATTATCACCTGAACAACGATGGCATCTCCTCGTCACCTCCTCCTCCTCGACAGCGAAATCGGTACGCCTATCACTAAGAACAACCTCGACTTCATCCTCAATGAATTAAAAATCCTTAAAGAAGAAAATGTGAAATTGAATGAAGAATTGTATCGTTTGAAGAATACTTGTATCGAATTAAAGATCAGCACAGCTGAAACCAATAATCTATCGAGAAAAAATAACTTAATAGTCTTCGGGTTAAAATTGGACGACATATCCGACCTGAAGGGTTACTTCATCAGAATTTGCCAAGTGTTCCTGTCGATCTCGATTAACGCAGAAGATATTATTGACACCTATAAGTTAGGGAAAGGAAATAACAAACTTCTTCTTGTACATTTTAAGAGCCAATCCCAAAAGGCGTACGTTTTATTGAATTCGTACAAGCTTAAAGGTTCTAATGTCATCTTAGACCACGATATGCCTTACGACGTGCGCCAAAAAAGGAAGAAGTTGCTTCAAATTCGATACGAGGCTGTAAAAGAGAACCCCGGCCTTAAAACTTTTGTGACCCAAGATAAACTCTTCATAAACCGCCATCGGTTCACATGGAGCGATGAGAAAGGGCTTGAGTGCAAAATCCCAATTGGAAAGAAAACGCCTACAAAACTGATTGAACAACTTGGAGACCTTCGACTGGCTTGATCACCAAATTGGCTTCACACCATCATCATTCCATCACTCTTTTCAACTCTTGATGTTCGACCCCCAACGAAAAATAAGACTTTTTTTTTTTTTTTATTAGAGCTAACTTAATTTTATTAGCTTTTCATGTTAGGACGTTGTAAATTTTTAGGTAGATTTTTTTAATTTTACCTATATGTATTTTTTTTGTAACCTAATTTCATGAAATAATTTTTTTTGTATGTGGACTTACCAAGTTGGTAAACCGTAAATTGTATGTACTTTTATTTATTTATTTATTGTAAGCTTTAAATGTCTATATAATAAAGTACTTATTCATTCATTCTTTCATTCATTTATTCAAAATGCAATCGAAGTCTAACGTCTGTAAAAACTGTCAATTTTAGCGGATTTTCTTCTTCTTTTTTTCGAATCTCTTGGTACTTTGCCATTAGGCACCTACCTAGAAGTATGTACTTACTTACCTATTTGAATTTTTTCAGAATTTTCTGATTCGAATTGTCGGCGAAGGGTTGGATAGGTAAAATTCACCGGTCTGGGAAATTCTCATAACCTCCCCCCTCCCCACGTGGATTCACTATTCCGGCTTTTTCTCCGGATCTAATGAATATTTTTTAATAATTAAAAAAAAATAAATAAACCGATGTATTCATGTGCGATTTTTTATTTTTTTTGAAAAATATTTTCTGAAAGAGCCTTTTATATCCTATGCTCACGAATTTTGGAGACATGATGAAAATTCTTAATTTTTCCTAGAACGAATAAGACTGAGAAATCAAAAATCGGTTCAGTAGTTTCGGAGAAAACACGGGAAATCGAAATTTGAAAAACCGGTTTTCAGGTGCTACCACCTGACGGTGATTTTTCCAACAAAAATTTACTTAAACATTGAAATCCAACCCTATAAAACAAATCTGATCCAACAATTCCGTTTTTAGCATTACACTGTTGAAAGTGCTAGGTTTAGAACAGCCTTAAAAAAAGGCAAAATCAAGCTAAAGAGAGGCCATTTTTTGCCCATTTTATGGCTATTTTCGTTGGTATAAGAACGAAATAGTGACACATATTTCTCACCTCTCGTGTCCAAAGAATCAAAAGTCAATTAAAAGGGCCCCTCTTGTAATAATAATAATAATAAATAATAATAATAAAAAGACCAAAATCCATACTAAAAAGGGTCCTACTTGTAAAGAAATGATATCTAGTTAAAAGAGGTCCTAGTGTCCAAAAAGAAACGATATTCAAGCTAACAATGGCCCCTCGTGTCCAAAAAAGGTCAAAAACCTTGCTAAAAAGGTCACTATTTGTTCTAAAGGAATAGTATCCTGTTAAAATGGTCCCCCATGTCCAAAAAAAAAGGGTCAAAATCTTGCTTAAAAGGTCACATTTGTCCCTTTTCGTCGTAAGGGAACAAAATCTAGTTAAAAGTGCCCTTCGTCATTCGTGTTCAAAATCAAGTTAAAAAGGGCCCTTTCAGGCAGAGGAACAAAATCTAGTTAAAAGTACCATTAGTAAAACCTTGCTAAAGGGGCCCTATTTGTCGTAAAGGAATGTACCTAAGTAAAAGGGCCCCTAATGTTGAAAAAGGGGCTACGGGCCACAGTAGGACGGAACTGGATTTGTTGTTTCAAAAATCTGTAACTCCCGACGCAATTAAATTTGAGACACCGGATTACCGCCAATTTCTTCGTAAATGGTTCCTCTATAAGCTTTTATTAGGGCAATATGATTGGTGCTCATTAACTGGTATAAAAATTGGGTTGAAGTTAATTTTGTTTGTGTTTTTTTGAAAAACGGCTGTAAAACGCCTAATTTTTATGATATCGAAACCGGGCTTGTGGCAATTTGTAGGCTTATTTAATACCTACATTGTCCAAAAAGCAGAAATTTCCTAACTACCTATAATAGCAAAAATTTTATGACGTTTTTAAAAGTTGTCCTTTCTTAACTTTGAACCCCTATAAATCCCGTTGTACTCAACGAAACCTAACCATCTTTTTTTTTAAAAATCTTGGTTTTTTTAGTACTTTTAGAATCTTAAAACGGATTTTCGATAAAGTCAAAAATGTGCGTTTTATTTAATATTTTGCGGAATTTGTTATAACTCGACTTAAACAAAAAGTTAACATAAAAGCCTATAGGAACGGCTTCCTTTACGTCTGAATTGAGTTTCTACCAAAAGTGCCATTTTGGGAATGGCATTATCTGCCAGATTTTTGACCTGACGAAAAAAAGTATCAAAGTAAACCCCCCTTAATTTTGAGAGAGGAATCGATTGGCATCAATAACTTTTGGACCCGACGTACAGGGTGCTCATAAAGGACCCGAACTTCGTTATTTTGAGTACGAACCTTAAGTTTTGACAAAAGTAATCGATTGTACTGTTGATTCCCTTTAACTTTTACTTAGAACACTTTTTTCATAGGACCAAAGGTTCGGACAGCATTTAAAAGTAATTGCATAATGGTTTTGCGTCATCCGGAAAAAAGAGTGAAATTGACACTCAATTTTCTTCTTGTCAAGTTTCTGTATGAATGCTCTTCTCCTTAATTTTTTTTCTTCTTGGATCCTTAGCTTATGTAAACGTTTTCAATTTGAGAGTAGCGCTGTCAAAAAAGTGTTTTAGGTACAATTTAAAGGAAATCGTGCGTTAAATCGATTTCTTTTGATTCTAGGAAACCTGAAGCTATTTTTCCTAGTCCATTACCGACACTTACTATTATCAATAAATCACTTAACGGATCTTTGCGGTCGTAAACAACCTATTTACATACCGTAGCGATAAGAAAACTAACTTATAAGTACGATGAGCTATATAAAATCGCATTTCATTAATAAATTTCAGTAAAAATCGTCCTAAACCATCATGAAAGTAGTCATTTTCGTGACATCATTTGTTTTCTTCTCTAACGGAGCATTCATCCCTCACGACAGAGGTTTTTCCAAAAACTCATCAAAAATTGTGAAAAATTGAATCATTTTTAGGGCTTGCTTCTACATCATACGTTGAAGACGCAACTAGAAATTTCGTGAACTATTTTGCGAGGAAAATTGAAGAGAGGCAACCATTTCTTGGTCATTTAGATGGCGGAAGGATCAAAACCAAGAATATGAAGTA
Source organism: Orius laevigatus (assembly GCA_018703685.1). Classification (NCBI taxonomy): domain Eukaryota; kingdom Metazoa; phylum Arthropoda; class Insecta; order Hemiptera; family Anthocoridae; genus Orius; species Orius laevigatus. Next base: position 56,797 of record JAGWEN010000616.1, on the reverse strand, counting down.
AGAAAATAAGTGATAAGAGCTTTAAGTTTTAGCGGATTTCCGGAGGAAGGGAGGCTATTGAGGTCGGCCTCACGGAGTCTTTGGCTTAAAGGCATTTTTTCTTTCTTCTAGTGTGGATGTAACGTTTGAAAACACTTTGCACTATTTTGGAGATTTACTAGCCCAGTCGGAATCTATCAACGTGACCGATTCTGTTTCTGCATTGGTGTCGTTTTCGATGGGAAAAGTCGAGACGAATGGGACGATCGTCGTGAATGGAACGATAAACAGGGAATCTGTCAATTTTCGGGACACATTTAGGTAAGTCGAAATTTTTCAAGTCCCCTCTTGCAGCCATTGCAGTCGGAGATAGAAACGCGGCAGCGTTCCGCCCCTCCAAAAATTGAGATTTTGGTAAAAAACCAACGATTTTTACCTTTTCATTATATACAGGGTGGTTCGATTTAGTATGTTAAAAAAATTGGGTTAAATGGCACACTAAACTGACAAGAGGAGGTCACAGTGAATGGGTCGCCGACGCCGATTCTTCCAATGGGTGGCATCCTCTTGAAGTCAAAATACGAATATGTCAAAATCGACAAAAAGGCTATTGATTTCTATGTAAAATTACACGAGGAATCCAATGTCATCAATTAAAAAATTCTAGGACCAATATATTTCGAGTTATCGCTAAAAAACCGCTTTTGGAACTAAGTAAACTACCCAGGAAAAATTTTCTCGTCAAAAACAATATTATATTCGTACTTAGCACCCCAAAAAACTTATAGATATTAAATTTTATCAAGATTAAAAAATAAATTTTTTTTCCCTTAGTGATTCCTTGCTAAAATTTAATATCTATAGGTTTTTTGGGGTGCTGAGTACGAATATAATGTTGTTTTTGACGAGAAAATTTTTCCTGGGGTAGTTTACTTAGTTCCAAAAGCGGTTTTTTAGCGATAACTCGAAAAATATTGGTCCTAGAATTTTTTAATTGATGCCATCGGATTCCTCGTGCAATTTTACATAAAATCAATAGCCTGATTGTCGTTTTTGAAAAATTCGTATTTTGACTTCAAGAGGGTGCCACGCCCCCCTGGGGCCCATTGGAAGAAACGCTCGGACACGTGTCAACTATTTTTTGATGTAGGATCACCAAAAAAAATTTGGACTGATCGGCGACCCACTCACCGTGACCTCCCCTTGTTAGTGATGCGATAACTTAAAGAATAATTCTCCTAAAGTATTTTTAATGATGCCAATGGATTCCTCGTGCTATTTACCATGCGAAACGATATAAATAATGAGTAAAACCCCGATGGCTGGGGGTTTCCTATTTCAATCTGTCTTGGAGTTACGATTTGTGTTTTTTTTTCTAGTTTCTCTGTACAGAATGCGACAGTCGAGTTATTTGTCGATTTCGAACTAGAAACTCGTCGCCTCAAAGATCGCAGATACTCATTCACCATCGACAAAAGTTCACCTCAAGCTTTCATTTCCGGAGGGGGAGTGGACGAACTCGAAAAGAAACTCGAGGTCATCATGTTCGAATGCTATTGGTACGACGCAGAAGTCTATTTCGGCGACTGCCGGGCAAAAACGGACGACATACGGGAGTCCTACTATAGCTACATAGCCAACCAACTTATCGACGCTACGAACTTGTTTTACGGCCTCAAATCAGCAGTTTTCACCGCCCTTTCATTCTAAGCCAGAGAACGTCCAATCTTGTAGATAATTTGGAATTCTCCCACTATGTGCAGTGCCATCTAGTGCCTCTTTCCAGAACTATTTTCATATCACGTTTTCCCACAGAGAGAGCACTCTTTACTTTATATACTCCATCATTTTTCAAAGGAATCGTGAATATTGAAATAAAAGAATATAAAATCACGATGTACACTTTATTAATATTTTACAGAGAAAGTTCCATAATGTATGAAGTCCCTCTGCTTGTAAATTTTCCATTAAATAAAAATTGTGTTCAGAATTTAAATTTTTTTGTAATTAAACATCGTGAATCGATCTTCGCTGGTGATTCCAGCAATGGAATTATAGTTAAATAAGAATTAACTTAAAATTCAAAATAAATACATATATTTATAATGATAATCAGATATTAAATTATTACATTTTGAATTATTTTTTTAAAAATCGTCGGGATGTAAATCGAATCGTGGTGGAAAAGCTGAGCCGTCCAACTGCGGCCTCATCGGTTGTCGTGCCTGCAAAGAAAAGTCGGATTTTAGAACAAATGAAGATATGAAAAAATCCATTTTTTTTGCTACTACGGTAGCCTTCATGCCTCTTTTCGCTTTTTTATAAGCTTATACAAAAACAAGTATTTACAAATGTTAAAATGAGTGAAAGTAATTTCACAAAACTACGACGTCGCTAAATATTCGAACTAGACAGTTTAATGTTTAGTAGCGTAACTAGCCCATTGGGTGCGCACTCTATAGCCCGAAATGTCGAATCTTCCGCGATCTCTATTGGCTTCAGTGTGAATCTTTTATCAGTGATAATAGAGTGAAATTTCGTCCGCGCCCACTGACTAAAGGTAAGAAAAATGAAGCTTTCGAAAATGGGGCTAACTAGGAAAATCGGTTCAGCAGTTCTTGATAGCCCGCTAGTTACGCCACTGTAGATGCTTTATTTATACATGAGACACGTGTCATGCGCGTTGAACTATGAAAAATGATATCAAACACTATGCTCTCCAGTCCATGTGGGACGAGCACTAAAAAATCAATTTTCTCTCTAAAACGTCCTTACGATTATATTTATTCCATATCCAGCGCCTTCCTTGGTTTTTGACCCTGTTGCAACAACGGGGTCAGTTAATAAGGATAGGGAACGATTTAAAAAAAGAAAAAGTTTTGATATAAAAAGTTAACTTACAACAGGGCTCATGGCTCTGGCGGCGGATCCGGCCCGTCCTCCCTTTGTTCTGAATTTGGAAACGGCTTGTTCGGCGAGGTCGGCACGTTCTTCGGCTTCTTCGAGCTCTTGTTGTGCTTTGCGGAATTTAGCGAGATTCAATGCAGCAATTTCTTCCTGTAATTTGGGGTTTTAATGGTTGATTTTGGGTGGATTGAAGGGGAACTTACGGCTTCTTCAATCTGCCTCTTGTAAGTCTTGATTTTCTGTTGGAGTTTGTCGACGAGGTCTTGCATACGTTCGTGGTTCTTGCGGTCTTCGTCGGACTGGAAGCTAAGTTCTTTAATTCTACGTTCGGATTTCCTAAGGTTCTTTTGAGCGTCGGCGTGCCTTCTCTGTTCGCCGTCGAGTTCGTTTTCGAGTTCCCTAACACGTTGTTCCAATTTCGCGATGGCTTTCTTGCCTCCTTTGAGGGCGTTGTTTTCGGCTTCGTCTAACCTGACTTGGAGCTCCTTGATTTGAGTTTCGAGGGCTTTGCGGAGTTTCTCTTGGGTTTGAGCGTGGTCCTGTTCTGCTCTGAGTTCGTCAGCTAACCTAGCCGCGTCGACCATAGCCTTCTTGGCCTTTTCTTCGGAGTTCTTGGCTTCGTTGAGAAGTTCATCGAGGTCAGCCTAAAAAGAAGTTAAATAGAGTTTCCTTTTTGAATGAAATACGTACATGGAGTGTCTGCAACTCTCCTTCCAATTTCCTCTTGGCGGCTGAAGCGCTAGTGGCCTGGGCGGCGAGTTCGTTGATCTGTTCGTGGGCGTCTCCGAGTTCTTGTTCGGCTTGTCTCCTGCCACGGTCGGCTTGTTCGAGGAGTGTGCGGGATTCTTCGAGCTCGTTGCCGAGGGCGTTGGCACGTCTTTCGGCGATTCCGAGTTGTTCACGAGCGTCGTCACGTGCTCTTTGTTCTTCTTCAAGGGCGGTCTGGACGTCTTTAAGTTGTTGCTGGTATTTCTTGATGGATTTCTGGGCTTCGGCGTTCGCTTTGTTGGCGTGGTCGAGAGCGATTTCGAGCTCGTTGATGTCAGCTTCGAGTTTCTTCTTCATACGAAGAGCCTCAGCTTTGCCTTTAGCTTCAGCTTCCAAACTGGCTTGCATGGAGTCAAGAGCGCGTTGGTGGTTCTTCCTCGTGTTTTCGAATTCTTCCTCTTTCTCTTGGATGCGGCGGTCGATTTCTTGACGGACTTGGCTAAGCTCAAGTTGAGATCTGAGGACTTTGTTTTCTTCTTGTTCAAGAGCGGCTTCGGCTTCTTCGAGAGCGGCTTGGAGTTCGTCCTTCTCGATTTCTAACCTCTTACGTTGCTTCTCGATTTCGTGAATGTTGCGTCCACCTTCACCAATTTGGTCAAGGAGATCCTTAACTTCATCTAAACAAAGGTTGTTATTTGCTTTATAATTTCAATGCTTAACTTACCAGCCAAGTTCTTGTTTTCTCTGCGGACGGCTTCGAGTTGTTCCTGACCTTCTTCGTAAGCTCCCTTGAGCCTGAAGAGTTCAGTGGAGTAGTTTCTGCATTCTTTCTGGCTGGCATCGAGTTCAGCAGCGAGGTCGTCAACCTTGAGTTTCCATTCTCCGATGATTTTGTCGATAGCCTTGGCTTTCTTTTCGGCGGCGTTGGCGATCGCGTTGGCACGGTCGACTTCGAGTTGGAGGTCTTCGACTTCGGTGGCGAGACGTTGTTTCGTCTTTTCGAGAGCGATGACCTTCTGGTTGAGGGATTCGATGGTTTCCTCAGCCTCGGCAAGACGAGCTTGCAACTTACGTTTGGCTTCCTCAAGTTCTTCAGCGCGGGCAATGCCTTCGCTTTCGTATTTGCTGCGCCACAACTGCGCTTCCGCATTAGCCTTGCTAAGTTGACGTTGGATATCAGCCTTAGCTTCCGCTTCTTCTTCAACTTGTTCCCTCAAGTTGTCAAGATCGTGTTCCAAGTTACGGAATTTACCAAGAAGAGTGGCACGTTCCTAAAACCATCCATTAACATCTCACCCAAATAAAAAGACACCTTTTTACCCTAGCTTCCTCATCGGCGAGACGTTTGGTATCTTCAAGCTGGGTAGTGAGAGAAATTTTAATTTTGCTAAGCTGAGAAACTTGGCTCTCGGCTTCTTCAAGTTGCCTCAAGAGGTCGGAGTTCTCAATGGAAAGTTTCTTCTTAGCAGAATCGAAATCGTTGAGTGTCCTGTTCGCTTCGTCCAATTTGCCTTGAGTCTCGTTGATTTGGTGCTGAAGTTGCTTAGCGACTTTTTCGGTGGCAGCCTAAACAAAATCATTATCAGAACAAATCCTTAACACGTGGAAACACCAAAACACGTGGTTATAGAACGGCGACAAGGTTTGCGTCATTAAAAAGCACCTTTTCATAGGCGATTGTAGCTTGATTAATAAGCTTGAAAACGTTATCGTTTTTTTTGAACTCCGACAAACCTTCTCGTTTGTAAGGTGGTCAATGGATGCACGGACATCGTTGAGCTCGCACAAATACTGGCATTTCTCCTTCTCAACTCTAGGAAAGACATTGAACATTTAAGACAACAATAAAGGAATCAAGGAAACAAAAAGGACCGAACACAGGGTACGAAGTGCGACCATGCACGTGTACCTTTTCTCTACACATTTGGTCCAGGGTACTGCGACAATTGTTCAATTCGTTGTTGGTATGGTTACGTTCATGTTCGGCCCTGTTGAATATCATCGCAAAGAGATTTAAGAAAAGCGAATTTTTCGAATGAGATTAACAAGGTACTCACTTGGTCTTGAGTTTGTTGAGTTGGTCGATTTGGTCACCCATTTCGCTGACGGCGTCGTTGTGCTTTTTGCGGAGGTTGGCCAATGTGCTTTCGTGTTGGATGTTGGCTTCTTCGAGGTCCCTGCGCAATTTGCTCATTTCCGCTTCGCGTTTCTTGTTGAGTTCGATCTGGGCAGAGGTAGCACCGCCGGCTTCTTCTAACCTTTCGCCGAGTTCCTCGAGTTCGCGGGCGAGGTCGGCACGTTGTTTTTCCGCTTTGCCTCTGGCTTGTCTTTCCGCTTCGACTTCCTCTTCGAGTTCTTCGATACGTCCTTGGAGTTCCTTGATCTGTTTGCCGGTCTTGTTGACGATGGATTGTTCGTCTTCGAGTTTGGCGGTGAGGGAGGCGATTTCTTTGTCTTTCCTTTGGATGGTCTGTTCAAGCTCTTTTTTGTTCCTTTCGAGGTCGGCGACTGCCTCCTGGGTCAATTTAAGGTCTCCTTCAGTCTTTCTCTTCGCCTTTTCAACATCCCCTCGGAGTTTCTTCTCACGCTCTAACGTATCTTCAAGCTCATCTAAGGTCTGCTCTAATTTCGACTTGACTTTGGTAAGGTGGTTAATTTTGTCTTCAGCGGCCTAACAACAAAATGTCAAATTTCATCTTCTTTTTTGGTTCTTAACTTACCTGAAGCTCTTCGGCAGTCTTTTGGTTGTGCTCAGCTTGGATTTTCTTTTCCTTGTTGAGCTTGTTGATGAGTTCGTCTTGGTGGGCGATTTCATCATTGAGGTTGCGGATTTGGTGCTCTTTGCTGGCCTTGTCTTGGTCAGTTTTTTGGTTGGCGAGTTCCAAATCTTCGATGTCCTTCTTAAGAGCGGCAGCTTCCTGTTCTAACTTCTTCTTCTGTTGGAAAAGTTGATTCCTCGCGTCTTCCTCGTTCTGGAGTCGCTCTTGGGTGTCCTAGACATTTTAAAAATTATGTCAATGATTCATCCTTTTGAACGAAACCCTGGAACGTCTCCAACGATTTTTCCTCTTTCCCCCAAAGGTGCGCATATTTAGAAACCGTCCCCGCCTTAAGGCTCCATTTACGCAAAACGAAAAATTTCCGTTTATTTTTAATTCGGGTGTAATTAGCCCGAATTTTAGCGTATTCACTCAGCGTGAATGACACCGATATCAATCCCAATCTATTTAAAACTTAAGCAGCTGCTTTTTTCAATTTTAGCATATTTCTGGAAAGCAGGCTATTGAGGTCGGTTTTTTCAGAATCGAGCTAAAAATACCGGATGTCTCATAAAGAAATCAACGCATAAACGTCAGCGAGGGAATTTAAAACGCCCAAAAAAGCTTTTTCGTTTAAAATAAGCATCCCAAACAGGATTCCAGGCTCTTAACTATGTGTAAACTATGTAGAATTTAAAACGCAAGAAATGACCATTATATAAATATTTAGAAAAGTCGTTTTATAAATTGTTTTTTTGTGCTGAAAGTGTGGTTTTGGAAGAAAAGACTTACCATGAGTTGAGATTCAAGATCGGCTTTTTGGGCTTGGAGTTTGGCTGCCCTTTCCTGGATGGATCCAAGGGTTCCCTTTTCTCCTTCCAAGTTCCTGAGGAGGTCGGTTTTCTCTTGGAGAAGTTTGGCATTGAGGGCTTCGACTTCCTTCCTGAGTTTCGATTCTTTGTCCAAAGCCGCCTGGGTCTGTTCGACGAGTTCTTCCAATTTCTGCAATTTTTCAGAAGAAGAAGTTAGAGGAGAATCTCGGTCGGGGGAATCCATGGCGATCGAGGAACGGGAACTGGAATGATTCCTACTCCCGTCCCCCCATGGAAAGGATCCCCCCTCCACACGGGGGTGTCACACCCCAATTTCTAATTTTAAACGTTTTTCCACCAAATTTTTTTCTATTTCTTACCCGCATCTCTTCTTCGACGTTGGCGACGTTGAGGAGGGGCTTGACACGGCTCCACATCTTCCACCATGGCCAAGTCCTCAACTGGAGGTACTTCCTCAAGTTGCGCTGGACAACTTGGAGGGCTAACCTATAAAAATTTTTTTTTCAAAATAAACTTTTTTCTCCAAATTTCAAATTAACCTTCAAATGATTAGTCTACATCTCAATGATACATCAACTTTGTTAAATCTACCAATGACCAAGTTACGAACTGCTTCTCTTCGCTTAACTCGACCTCCATTTAGCCCGAGAGTATCTACAGGAATGAATCTACGAGCGTTTTTTTTTTATAAACTCGTCATTCCGAGGGAATTCCGGAAAGGAGAAAGTCCACTTCTATTAATATTTTTTTCCCTCATATATGAAACCCTCCCCCAGATTCGTGTCGCCTCGATATTGGTCGGATCTAACTTTTTTTGGAAACGCTCGACTGGAATTTATAAATAATCTACGGATTCGAATATCGTGTTGAACATGGGAGCCCCCTTTTTTTTTTTCAGTCCGGATACGATTTCTGATCTAATTATGGGCCTATTCGTCTTTGTAAAACCCCAATTTTTAGCCTGTCTTACCCTTAGATTTATTGAAAGATTAAAATGTTTATTTTTAAAATACTAGATATTTTGGATGAGGAAGTGTTTTTTTAAACATTTATCCCCAGAACGCCCTGATTATGAATATATAGAATCCTTCCTGTAGGAAAATCGACTTCAAATGCACAGATTGTAGTGTAAGGAGCCCTAATGATTTCAAGTCGATTGGTGTACGTGAACCTGAGATTGAGAAATTGATAGTTCAAAGGGTTTGCTAAGTTTTGAAAGAGTTTCTGCAGCAGAAAGGAGCTATTGAGGTCGGACAAGAGGCTTTTATATTTCAAAAGAGGCCTTTTTTTCCAGATCAGTTTTTCCCCTTCAACTATTTTGTTCATTTGACCACTCTAAATAACTTGAAATTTTTAGGGGATTTTCTTGAAATATTGAAAAATCTTGAAAAGTCTTACCCTAAGATTTATTGAAAGATTAAAATCTTTATTTTTAAAATACTAGATATTTTGGATGAGGAAGTTTTTTTTTAAACATTTATCCCCAGAACGCCCTGATCACGAATATATAGAATCCTTCCTGTAGGAAAATCGGCTTCGAATGCACAGATTGTAGTGTAAGGAGCCCTAATGATTTCAAGTCGATTGGTGTACATGAACCTGAGATTGAGAAATTGATAATTCAAAGGGTTTGCTAAGTGAAAGAGTTTCTGGAGGAGAAAGGAGCTATTGAGGTCGGGCAAGAGGCTTTTATATTTCAAAAGAGGCCTTTTTTCCTACTTCTCAGATTAGTTTTTCGTTCATTTGACCACTCTAAATGACTTGAAATTTTTAGGGGATTTTCTTGAAATATTGAAAAATCTTGAAAAGTCTTACCCTAAGATTTATTGAAAGATTAAAATCTTTATTTTTAAAATACTAGATATTTTGGATCAGGAAGTGTTTTTTTAAACATTTATCCCCAGAACGCCCTGATCACGAATATGTAGAATCCTTCCTGTAGGAAAATCGGCTTCCAATGCACAGATTGTAGTCTAAGGAGCCCTAATGATTTCAAGTCGATTGGTGTACATGAATCTGAGATTGAGAAATTGATAATTCAAAGGATTTGCTTAGTGAAAGAGTTTCTGGAGGAGAAAGGAGCTATCGAGGTCGGACAAGAGGCTTTTATATTTCAAAAGAGGCCTTTTTTCCAGATCAGTATTTCCCCTTCAACTACTTTGTTCATTTGACCACTCTAAATGACTTGAAATTTTTAGGGGATTTTCTTGAAATATTGAAAAAGAGCTATGCCAAACTGAAAGGACGCGATTTATTGTTGAGTTGAGATTTTTGCAGTTTTCTGATGGGAAAGGGGCTATTGAGGTCGGCCTCAAGGAGCCTTCTACATTTCAAATGATGCGATATCCTATTTTCTAAATCAGTTATCCCCCTTCCACCATTTTGTTCATCTAACCACTCAAATGACTTGAAATTTTTAGGGCTTTTTCTTGAAATATTGAAAAAGAGCTATGGCAAGCTGAAAGAACGCAATTCCCTGTTTAGTTGAGATTTTATAGTTTTCTGAGGAGAAAGGAGCTATTGAGGTCGTCCACACGGAGGCTTTTATATATCAAAAGAGGCGTTCTTTTCCTATTTCCAAAATCAGTTATCCCCCTTCAACTATTTTGTTCATTTAAACAATCCAAATGACTTGAAATTTTTAGGGCTTTTTCTTGAAATAAGAGCTATCCTAAGCTGAAAGAGCGCGATTCATTGTTGAGTTGACGTTTTGGAGTTTCCTTAATAGAAAGGAGCTATCGATGTCGGACTCTATTTCAAAAGAAGCATTCTTTTCCAATATCCAAATCAGTAACTTTTTCCTTCATTGAACCACTCCATATGACTTGAAATTTTTAGGGCTTTTTCTTGCTATATTGAAAACGAGCTATGTCAAGCTGAAAGGACGCGATACCCAGTTAAGATTTTGGAGTCCTTAGGAGAAAGGGGCTATTGGGGTCGGTCTCAGGGAGCCTTTTATATTTCAAAAGAGGAGTTCTTTTCCTATTTCCCAAAACAGTTATCCCCCTTCAACTATTTTGTTCATTGAACCACTCCATATGACTTGAAATTTTTAGGGCTTTTTCTTGCTATATTGAAAACGAGCTATGTCAAGCTGAAAGGACGCGATACCCAGTTAAGATTTTGGAGTTTCCTTATCAGAAAGGGGCTATTGAGGTCGGTCTCCGATATTATTTATCCCTCTTCAACCATTTCGTTCGACCCTTAAAAAACTCCAATGTTCGTACCTCTGTTCCTGGAGCTTTTTGTATTCCTTCCTGGTAAGGTAACCACGGATATAAGCTTGCATCCATCCGATGATCTTTCCAAGCCTGTCGTCACGCAACTCTTCCATCTGACCGAGAACACCAGCCCTAAAGAAGACCTAAACCCCCCGAAAAAAAAAGGCAAAAAAATTAAACATTTTCTCTAAAACAAATTCAAAACCTCTCATTTTAAACCAGAAATATCTTATAAAAACAGGTCAAGTATAAAGTGAAAAATTAGCCGCTTATATTTAGAAAATGACATTTCAGAACGAAACGGGACACCTGGACGGCATTTATTAAAAAACGGATATTTTACATTTAAGTTGCCAAAAAAGCAGCAACACAACCCTCATTCATCCGTATCAGATTGGCAATTTTTCATATTTAAAAGAGAGATTTTGAAAATTTTGACTGTGAATAGAAAAAAATCAAAAATTAAAACAATAAATCGTTAGTAGAATAAGGGCGTTAAAGAACATGCAGTTTTATAGTCGACGACTGAAGCTGGTATTCCATTTTTTGGATATACCTTGGTATGTCCCAAACGGTACTGTTCCGGTTCGACTCCAGACCCTTCCAAGATGACTTTTGATGCTTCTTCAGCGGACATGTGGTCCTTGACGCCTTTGGCGTAGAGGATTTTGTATCTAATCAAGTAAAAATCATGCAAAATATTTAAAACTACAAAAACAAAAGGGCATTCAAAAGTCTGTTTTGATGCCAAAGGTCTACAGGTTCAAACTACCACACGCTACAAGGTGGTTTATCTTCAAATTCTACGGGTTTTCTCCATTTTATATTTTGATTCTACTACATGCCTTGGTGTGACCAAGTCGGTACATGTCAGGGTCCAATCCGGTCGATTCGAGGACATATCCAGCGGCGGTTTTGAGATCCGGTTCTTTATCGACGGCTGCTGGGTTAAGGATCTTGTATCTAATGGACAGGTTACAAGGGTCACAAAGGTTTTACTAATTTTGTTTCTTTATGTTTGTGTAGGGGGCATTCAGGTTGCATTCCGGTAAGGGCTAAGACTTTCACTATTTGGGTGATTGGGGTGGTTCGACTAGCCTTTGTATGTCCGATACGGTAGCTCTCAGGGTCAAGTTCGACTTCTTTAAGACATTTCGCTGCCGCTATTTTGGGGTCTGATTCCTTTTGCATTGTTGCGGGTGCCAGAATCATATAACTTTAAGATAAAATGTATTTTTATAAAGAAAAGTTTAATAAAAGTTTTTGTTTTTTTGTCCTGAAATATGTAAAGTGAATATTATAAATGGAAAGCCTCAAGTCCAAAGAGTGACGTCATTGTGGTTCCAAAGAGAATGGAAACACTGAAGATGGACTTATTGTAGAACTTAGGGGGATGAGGAAATATGCAGTACCTTTGGTGAGCTGAAGCATTTGGATGGATGAGCAGGATTGGCCCTCTGGACTCTTAGTGGAGGGCATTTTGGCATAATTGACTTAGGGGGATGAGGCAATAGGCAGTACCTTTGGTGAGCTGATGAATTTGGATTAGCCTGCTCTCTTAGTAAACATTTAGCTTAGGGGGTTGAGGCAATATGCAGTACCTTTGGTGAGCTGACGGATTTGGATTAGCCTGCTCTTTTAGTACACATTTGCCTTAGGGGGTTGAGGCAATATGCAGTATCCTTGAAGAGGGACTTCTCATAGATTAGGATCGCTGAGCAGGATTAGACTGCTGGACTGTTTAGTGGAGGGCATTTTGGCATAATTGACTTAAGGGGATGAGGCAATATGCAATACCTCTGGTGAGCTGATGGATTAGGATGGCTGCGCAGGATAGGCCTTCTGGACTCTTAGTGGAGGGCATTTTGTCATTCCCATATTTGACTCAGGGGGATGAGGCAATATGCAGTGCCTTTGGTGAGCTGATGGATTAGGATGGATGAGCATCCTCTTAGTACACAGAAGATAAGTGGGGTGCAATGTGGCATTTGACTTAGCGGGTTGAGGCAATATGCAGTATCCTTGGAGAGGCACTGATGGATTAGGATGCCTGAGCAGGATTATCCTAGACTCTTATGACTTATGAGGGCCTTGTTGCATTCCCATATTTGACTTAGGGGGATGAGGCAATATGCAGTACCTTTGGTGAGCTGATGGATTAGGATGGATGAGCATCCTCTTAGTACACAGAAGATAAGTGGGGTGCATTGTGGCATTCCCATTTGACTTAGGGGGTTGAGGCAATATGCAGTATCCTTGGAGAGGATGCCTGAGCAGGATTAGCGTAGACTCTTATTGCATTCCCATATTTGACTTAAGGGGATAAGGCAATGTGCACCTTTAGTGATTCTTGGTTTTTAAGCAAGTCGTGATGTTCCACCTATGACGTACGAGGTAATCAGTGACGTATTACGTTCACTTCAAGATGGACTCCCATTGGACTTGAGACTTTGATATCTAAACGAAATAATTTCTTACCGGAGCTTGAAGTCAGGGTAGTTCATTCTGTTGGGGAATCCTTTACGGCAAATACGGATACCTTCAAGTACACCGTTACAGGTAAGCTGGTGCATAACCAAGTGAGAATCGATGACACCTTAAAAGAAACGTAAATTCTCCCTTATATTGTACAAAATGATCATTTACCAGGCTGTTTCAACTCGTTGGGAATGATGCAACGGACGAAATGAGGCTGTGTTGACCTCAAAGTGGTCATCAAGTTGTTCAATTGTTCCTATGATTTTAAAAGAAATTTAATAAATGAAAATAACATTTTGTGGGCAAAAAACCTCGACAAGACTGCCGAGTCAAAAACTACAAAATACCAAATTCTACATTGGGGCAGACATTCATACTCAACCTCTACAAAAATGTTAAACTATGTGACATGTCGTATTTCGATGTCCATGCAATTCGTCCCTTAGATGGTTCAAAATTATGCATGGAATCATGCTCCTTATCATGCTAAAATGGTGTCTTTTGTGACATTTTGTGTATGTTAAAGGGTTTCTCAGGGAAAATACTACACTCCGAATACCTTATAGGAAGAAGACACAGTGGCGAAGCCACCTCCCTTTTTGCCACGACCACCACCTAAATTTTAACAAAAATCCCATCTAATGAATCAATTATTAAAATAAAAAGGCACTCATTCGACCATTCATACAGAGGGGGACGACGTTTTTTGTGTTTATATTTTATCCTGCCTTACCCTATATAAGGCTGAAACTGTCATAAAAGCGGATCCTTTGGTTCTTTTTCCACCTGAAATCAATGTGCTTTTAAAGGACACGTCTATGGTTTGAGTGTCGATCGAAGCGAAAGCACGTTGTTCACCATTTTGGTGAACGTTAGAGCAGACATCGCAGAAATTTAGTTGAAGAAAGCGGCTTAGTAGAAAGTTATTGTTTTCTGTGTTTTTTCAAGCACGGGGCACAAGCACACATCACGTTTTTCTTTTGAGTTTGTTATGAAAAGTTGAGGAAATTGATGTTTTTACCGTCTTTGGTGTGAAATGGAAAGAAATTGTACCTTTGCCACCGGCGTCACCACCACCAGACTGTCCGGGGTGATCGGCGAAGATTTCGCAGAGAAGTTTGTTCGTTCCCTTCTTATACTGGTCGACGACAGTGTCGTTCAACGGATCCTTGTTCTTCTCAAGCCATCCAGTGATGTTGTAAGATACCTAAAAGAGAGCCTTCAATCTTCCCAGTCTCTAAACCAAAAACTTACGCATCCGGCATAATGAGCAATGGCGAAATGACCGGCTTGGCAACCAGGTTTCGGGATAGCTGGCTTCCTGAAGTTAGGAGATTTACCCAAATGGTTGGAGTTCAACTTGTCCTGGAAGGTCTGATCAGTAGCCTTCGGGAACATAGACTCTTCCTCAAGGATGGACAAGATACCCATAGGCTATTACAAAAAGAAATCTATTAGCACCTCACATAAAACACAATATCTGTTCAAGTGTACAATTAACCACTCAATAGACAAAGCAATAGAAGAAATTACTTCAATTTGTATTCTACTTTAAATTTCGTACTTTAAGGTGTATTATGTGTAATGTAGGAGAAACAAATAATCAAAAAGCTTACGATACCTTTTGCTGAAGATCTATAAGCAATTTTATATTAAGCAATATATGAAACAAACGTTAAATAATTAGTAAAACAGAAAAGGAAACGAAAAATAATGAACTCATCCAAATTTTGGGGTCGATTTTATGGTAAAATATCCCAAGAATGGGACTGGAGGAAGCCTTGTGGAAGGACTTGATGAAATTTTGGGGTTTTGCATGGCGGGGCGGAATGCTACTGCGTTCCTGGATATGGTGTGGCCGTCACGGTCAGAAAGGAGGGCACTGCAGGTTGGAAGTGTACGCTACGAGACTCTGCTAGGACGGAGGTGTCATAGCTAGCGGTGAGCAAGTATCTCCCAAGTGTACTCAGCGACCTCAACTTTGGTGTCTTCTGCTTTATACAGTATGGATGGCCCTCATTCTAAGGAAATTCAAGGTGGCAATCACGGCAAGGATAATATCCGAAGCCGAGATCTACAGGACTTGATGAAATTTCGGGGTTTTGCTATGGCGTTTCTATGGCGTGGCCGTCAGGGTCGCTAGACAAGGGTAGGGTAAGCACTGATGGTTGGGAGTGTACGCCACGAGACCTGCTTGGTAGCTTAAGGCAAAGAGGTAGCAGGAGGAGAGGTGAGGTCGGAGGTGTCATAGCTAGCGGTGCGCAAGTAGGTACCTCCCAAGTGTACTCGGTGACCTCAGCTTTTGTGTCTTCTGCTTTATACAGCATATTTGGATTGCTCCCATTCTATGTCAGTACAAGGTTGGCCATAGTCTTGGCAAGGATAATATCCGAAGACGAGATCTACAGGAGTTGCTTGGCGGGGCGGAACACTGCCGCGTTCCTAGATATGGTGTAGCCGTCAGGGTCAATAGGCAAGAGGGGATAAGCACTGCTGACTGCAGGTTGGGAGTGTAAGCCACGAGACATGCTTGGTAGCCTTAATAGGTCGGAGGTGTCATAGCTAGCGGTGCGCATGTACCTCCCAAGTGTACTTGGTGACCTTAACTTTGGTGTCTTCTGCTTTATACAGCATATTTGGATGGCTTCCAAGTCAGTTCTGGCCAGGGAAAGAAGTACATGAAAGTCCTACTTGGACTCATAGCCCCTAGCTGGAGCAGAAACAAAAGACTATAGGATTAGCAGAGCGAGCTCAAAATGGGCTTCAAGTCTGGGGTCAAATTTGGATGAGGTCAAATGTTAGTCCGAAGGTGTTCACCTTCTCGATAAGCTCGATGCATGCAGCTAGATCCATTCCGAAATCGATAAACGCCCATTCGATCCCTTGACTCGCGTATTCCTCTTGCTCCAAAACGAACATATGATGGTTGAAGAACTGCTGGAGTTTCTCATTCGTGAAGTTTATACAAAGTTGTTCGAAACCGTTGAACTGTTATAAAAGCAAAGAAGAAAAACTAGAAAAAGCGACAGGTCCCGAAAGCACGGGCGTTTCCCTCAAGGCGTCTTTTTCGTGTGTTAATGACAAATAAAAACGAGCAGCCCCCGCATCTCTACATCTACCTTTTCGATCAGTTCAATGCAGGCGAGGAGATCCATGCCGAAATCGATAAAAGCCCATTCGATCCCTTCACGGGTATACTCTTCTTGCTCAAGCACAAACATGTGATGGTTGAAAAACTGTTGGAGCTTCTCATTTGTAAAATTGATGCAGAGCTGCTCGAAACCGTTGAACTAATACGGCATTATGAAAATGAACAAATCATCAATGGCTGACATACAAGTCAGTTTCCCAGTAAACCTTTACTTTAAAAGAAGAAGAAACTTCAATTGTCTCAGAAATTGTTAAGCGTTATTGCGTTCGTGTGCTTGTTATTGCTCGTTGTTACCTTTCATGATTTCCGTCGGGACAATGGCTATCTATCATTTTCGAACAATTTAACCTTTTTCGAAATACCTTTTCAATGAGTTCGATACAGGCCAACAAGTCCATTCCGAAATCAATGAAAGCCCAGTTGATACCCTCTTTCTTGTATTCTTCTTGTTCCAATACAAACATGTGATGGTTGAAGAATTGTTGGAGTTTCTCATTAGTGAAGTTAATACAGAGTTGTTCAAAGCCGTTGTACTATTCCAAGGACAGATTTACGTTAAAATGACATCACCGAAATTTACAGGTTAGTCACAACATGCACC
The DNA here is from genome assembly GCA_018703685.1 of Orius laevigatus. Taxonomy (NCBI): domain Eukaryota; kingdom Metazoa; phylum Arthropoda; class Insecta; order Hemiptera; family Anthocoridae; genus Orius; species Orius laevigatus. The sequence goes on along the minus strand of JAGWEN010000616.1, from coordinate 40,160 downwards.
TCGATCGTGTATGTCCCAAAGCTACCTTTTCAATAAGTTCAATACAGGCTAACAAGTCCATTCCGAAATCAATAAAGGCCCAGTTGATGCCTTCTTTTTTGTATTCTTCTTGCTCCAACACAAACATGTGATGGTTGAAAAATTGCTGGAGTTTCTCGTTAGTAAAGTTAATACAGAGCTGTTCGAAGCCGTTGTACTAAAGCAACAAAATTTCTATTATTAGTAAAGCGTTATCCTTTAGCCCTTCTATTGACATAAAAGCATTCTTTTGACAATTGCCAGTTTCATCTGGAAATCCCTTTAAATTAAAATTAATTAAATTTTCTTTTCAATAATCATTTTTCAAAAAATAAAATTAAAAATATAAAAAAATAAATATCAAAGTTGAGGTCCCTAAGAAAAAGAAAAAAAAAAAAATCATATACAGTCTGGGAATCGAACCCAGGACCCCTAATGGAGTCTGAATATGGACCAACTCATTTCCCAGCTTCCTGGAGACCTATCAACTTCAAATTTGCCACAAATCAGGTCGATTGGTCATCAGGAATGGAGTCTGCAAATGGACCATCTCATTTCCCATCTTCCTGGAGACCAATCAACTTCAAATTTGTCACAAATCAGGTCGATTGGTCATCAGGAATGGAGTCTGCAAATGGACCAACTCGTTTCCCATCTTCCTGGAGACCTATCAACTTCAAATTTGTCACAAATCAGGTCGATTGGTCATCAGGAATGGAGTCTGCAAATGGACCAACTCATTTCCCATCTTCCTGGAGACCTATCAACTTCAAATTTGTCACAAATCAGGTCGATTGGTCATCAGGAATGGAGTCTGAATATAGACCAACTCTCCCAGCTTCCTGGAGACCGATCAACTTCAGGCACGAAGTCGATTGGTCTTCAAAAAGCCTCATTTTCCACTCATAAGTGATTTTCGAAGACCTCACTTTGATTACTAAAAAGAATACTCACGTCGAAAATTTCGAAACCGGCAATATCCAGTACACCGATGAAGTGCTGCCTCTTTTGTTTAGTGTCGAGAGTTTCGTTACATTTTTTGACCAAGAATTTGAAGAGACGATCGAAGGTACCCTTGGACATGGCACCGAGGGAGTAGGTGACCTGGGAGACGTTTCTTCCCTGGGTGACGAATTCGTTACCGACCTTTATCCTCGGCTTGACGAAGTTTTTGTACAAGTCCTCACCGTCGATACCCAAAAGTTTTCCGACCCTGACACCTTCCTGAAAGCCAAAGTCAGTTTCCAAATTTTCCAAATTTCCCTTTTTCCTTACATCAGTGCCGTCAGCTTCAGCCTGCTCTTCACGACCCCTTTGCTTGAACTTCATGCAACCCATGTGCATAACAGAGGCGGTGATTTTGTAAATGTCCTCCTTTTCTTGGGGCGTGAAACCCAAAACGTCGAAAGCTTGCTGTATTCAAAAAAACAAAACCCAATTAATTACAAAATAAATAAAAATAAATAATTTGAAAAACATATATGGAAAAAAAGGAGAAAAAAAGGTGGACAAACGTAGGAAAAAAGGAAAATTGGATATTAAAAATATTTAAAAAATTTATAAAAAATATAAAAAAATGGCCTTCCTTAAAAGAAAAAATTTTAAAAATCACAAAAAGTTTGAAAAACTGTAGAGCGTGACCTTGAGCGTCTTAGCCATGGTTCGCACGCCTAAATCCGCTCGGCCACTAAAAAATGTCCACTCTCACAATTTTTAAATCTTTAATGAAGGCCAAAAATTGATTAAAAAATAGAAAAAAAGAAAAACAAAAAAGCTTTTTCAAAAAAAATTTTTTTTTACTCACCAATTTTTTGATAAAAAAAAAATCAAGGATCCACAAAAATTGACTCGGAAAAATATAAAATTGTAATTTTGTGTATGATATTGGTTATCGAGTTAAAAAATGGAGAAAAAAAGCGGTGCGCTTTTTAAAAAAGCAAGATGTCGGATGGACAAAAAAGGATTTTTTGATTCAAAAATCTCTAACTTCTGAAGCAATCAAGTTAGAGATACCAAACTACCTCCAATTTCTTCAAAAATGGTTCCTCTTTAAACTGTTATAAGGACAATATGATATGTATTATATAAATCAACTTTAACTAAGGTTTTATAGCAGTTAATGAGGGCCAATCATATTGTTCTTATAACAGTTTAAAGAGGAACCATTTATGAAGACATTGGCGATAGTCCCGTCTCTCTAATTGCTTCAGGAGTTGCAGAATTTTGAAATGAAATATCCAGTTCTCTTCCACTATGTGTCGGATGTGGACAAAAAATGGTTGACGTCATACTAGGAAATAACGGACTTTTAGGTACACAATCCACATGTTGACGTCATAAAATAGGAAATAAGAGACTTGGGGACACAATCCACAGAGGAAGATTTGGGGGTTTCGTCTCTTACATCGGTCATAACAGATTCTTCAGCATCATCGACTCCTGGGATTGTGATTTTACCCTGGGAAACGTAGTTGTAATCGTAGATATCATTGCTAAGCAGACATTTCTCTGTTGAAGAAAGCATGATTAATGTTATTCATGTTAAAAGCATCCGGAATCTCGATTTTGGCAACAGTATAAGCGATTCGCATGATTTATGAAGGCGTCTCCTTTTTCAGACTTACGTCAGTTAGAAGGAACTCTTCACAGTCATTGACACCTGGTATCCTTGTTACACCTTGATTAATATAATTATAGTCCGATATTCTGTTACTCAACATAGTCATTTCTGTAGAAATTAGGCTTGGATTAAATAAAAAACAAAGAAATATTAGAATATAATAGGAAAGGAAAAACCTAGTGTTAAGTTTTGTCTGTTTTGTCTTTTGGCCCCTAGAAGGAAAAACTTACGTCGGTGATCGTCATTTCTTCTCCATCATCCACTCCAGGAATGGTGGTTTTCCCTTGTGCGACGTAGTAGTATTCGTTGACGTTATTTGACAGCAAACATTTCTCTATCGAGTAACACACACAAGCAAAATTAGGCTTCATAAAACCAGTTCAAATGGCTTTTTCGCCTGAAGAACGTTGAAAAAACAAAAAAAACTATTCTATCCTACATCGTCTATCAGTGGTTCCTGAACACCTGACGAGTTCATGAGGAACTTTTCAAAAAAACACAACTAAAAAAAAAAAGTTTTGAAATCGCTCTTTCTTTGAGCCCTTACATCTGTCATCACACATTCTTCACCATCATCGACTCCGGGAATCGTCGTTTTGCCTTGGGCTACGTAATTGTACTCATAGATATCATCACTGAGCAAACACATCTCTAAAATTGGACCCAAAAGTTTTAACAAAAAGAAAAATTCCAGCGATCTGTCGTAGAAACGTCAAGTCTTGTTTTGACGTTTCTGTCAGTCAGTCGGTCACCTAAACTCGTCTTATACTGTTGTTCCTATGGAAATTATTTTGAAAATTTGGTTTTTTTTACCCTTAAGACCCTTGACAGCTCCGGACATCATCTGGTAGAAAATGTGGTAGGACCTCTCGAGTGACTGTTGGGAGATGACACGAGCCTTCTCGAGCAAATCTAAACAAAATATCGTTTTAGTGGAAGTTAGCCTGAACCTAGACACTCACAATGGGCCAAAAACCCCAAAAAATTTTCCCCAAAAGAATTTTCAAAAATTGATGAGTTCTTTAAAATTTGATATCTTAAGGTTTTTTGGGGTGCTGAGTACGAATATAATGTTGTTTTTGACGAGAAAATAGGAAAATAGTTGACACGTGTCCTAGCGTTTCTTCCAATGGGCACCTTGAAGTCAAAATACGAATTTTTCAAAATCGACAAACAGGCTATTGATTTCAATATAAAATTTCACGAGGAATCCGATGGCATCAATTAAAAAAGTCTAGGACCAATATTTTTCGAGTTATCGCTAAAAAACCGCTTTTGGATCTAAGTAAACTACCCCAGGAAAAATTTTCTCGTAAAAAACAACATTATATTCGTACTTAGCACCCCAAAAAACTTATAGATATTAAATTTTATCAAGATTAAAAAATTTTTTTTTCCCCTTAGTGATTTCTTGATAAAATATTGTATTTAGTATTTTGACTTCAATATGGTTCCACGCCCCCCTTAATAAAATAAAAGGTTACGCGATCCCAAAGAAAATTGAAAATACGTCATAGATTGTGTGAAATGGAAAGGGGTGCCCTATAGTTCTTGAGATATCTGGATGCTAATGGACTATGGTCTTTGACTTTGTAGTTGATTCAACTTACATGTTTCAATATCAGCACCAGCAAGTTTTCCTGAAGGTCCGAAGTGGATACGGATGAATTTACCCTTGATTAGAAAAGAACGTTTTATTTTGTTTTTTTCGCTAAGTTTGACTTACGAAACGTGAAGAGTTATCGTTACGGACGGTCTTGGCGTTACCAAAGGCTTCCAGTACAGGGTTAGTTTGGACGACTTGATCTTCAAGGGATCCCTTCTTTTCTTGGGCTTCGTCTTTCTTTCCACTCGCACCGACGGTGGCGAAGTACGCAATTACCTTCTTCGTGTTCTCAGTCTTTCCGGCACCAGACTCTCCTCTGTGGTCAAAATTTCGTTATCACAAAAAAACAATTTGACTCAAAAACTTACGTGATCAACATAGACTGGTTTTCTTTGTCTGGAAACGAAAAAAAAGTTAGAAAATATTTTGGACTTTTTTTGAGCCATTACTTGTAAGCATGTTTACGTAGGCACCATCAGAAATGGCAAAAATGTGAGGTGGGACTTCACTCCTCCTCTTGCCTCTGTATAATTTAGCGCAACGCATTGTGTAGACGGGGAACCTTTTGTAGGGATTGATGGCAACGCAGAAAAGGCCGGAATAGGTCTATAAAATAGAAAAAAAGTGTTAAAATATTGTTTTTTTGAACAAAAAAAGACACACAAAGTACCCATACTGGTATCAAAGTATGGTAAAAATGCAATCCATCGGTCAATTCGTTGGGGGATTTGGAAGCCATACTGGTATCAAGTATGGTCTAAAGTAGATCTGAGGGATAAAAAACGGTTGAAGGATTCCCTTCGTCATGCTCTCACAGGGGCCTAACTTACGTAGATGAGTTTATGATAGTATCTCTGCTTAAGGGTATACAAGACAGACGCGTCATTGAGATAGGTCAAGTTGGACATGTCCTCGCATTTTTCGTACTTGGGCGGATTTACTTGACCGACGAGATCTTTCTTGAAATCTTTTGTCTGTGGAGAAAGAGAAAAAGAGATTTAGTATCAGTTTCGACTTACGTAGATTAGTTTGTGGTAGTATCTCTGTTTGAGGTTGTATAGGACAGCGGCGTCGTTGAGATACGTCAGGTCCGCCATGTCTTCCACTTTTTCGTATTTCGGCGGGTTTACTTGATAAACTAGCTCCTTTTTAAGATGTCTTTCCTGTTGTTTCCGTGTAAAATTGAATGAATTTTGTTCATAATGTGTTTTTCTAAATGGAAGCCAACAATTTTAAGCGCTCACGCGGTTAGTTCAAATTGACGGTTATCTACGTGATAGGTTAATGGCGGACATAACCTTTAGTTTCACGAGTTAACAGGTTTGAACTTGTTTTAAATTGAGTTTTTTTGTTATTTTTATATAAAAAAATTCATTAAGTGTTTTTCTAGTTGGAAGCCAACAATTTTAAGTGCTTTAAGATTGGTTCAAATGGACGGTTATATACGTGATAGGTTAATGGCGGACATAACCTTTATTTTCACGTGTTAACAGGTTTGAACTTGTTTTAAATTAAGTTTTTTGTTATTTTTATATAAAAGAATTCATTAAGTGTTTTTCTAGTTGGAAGCCAACAATTTTAAGTGCTTTAAGATTGGTTCAAATGGACGGTTATCGACGTGGAAGGTTAATGGCTGACGGAACCTTTGAGGTTATCTACGTGATAGGTTAATGGTCGACATAACCTTTACTTTCACGTGTTAACATGTTTGAACTTGTTTTAAATTGAGTTTTTTGTTATTTTTATATAAAAAAATTCACTAAGTGTTTTTCTAGTTGGAAGCCAACAATTTTAAGCGCTTGAGGTTGGTTCAAATGGACGGTTATCGACGTGGAAGGTTAATGGCTGACGTAGCCTTTGAGGTTATCTACGTGATAGGTTAATGGCGGACATAACCTTATTTGAATTTCACGTTTTAACATGTTTGAACTTGTTTTAAATTGAGTTTTTTGTTATTTTTATATGGAAAATTCATTAAGTGTTTTTATAGAAGAAAGCCAACAATTTTAAGTGCTTTAAGATTGGTTCAAATGGACGGTTCATGGCTGACGGAACCTTTGAGGTTATCTACGTGATAGGTTAATGGTCGACATAACCTTTAGTTTCACGTGTTAACATGTTTGAACTTGTTTTAAATTGAGTTTTTTTGTTATTTTTATATAAAAAAATTCACTAAGTGTTTTTCTAGTTGGAAGCCAACAATTTTAAGTTGGTTCAAATGGACGGTTATCGACGTGGAAGGTTAATGGCTGACGTAGCCTTTGAGGTTATCTACGTGATAGGTTAATGGCGGACATAACCTTTAGTTTCACGTGTTAACATGTTTGAACTTGTTTTAAATTGAGTTTTTTGTTATTTTTATATGGAAAAAAGGTTACCTCGCCTCCCGGAAGTTTGACGGTGACGATATCTCCTTTCGTTCCTTGGATTTCACCCTGGAGGAAACCCTCGGCTTCATCGGGGACCCAGCAAGCTTTCTTGCCATCGTACGGTTTCGATTGATCGATACGTTTCTGTTCAAGGGAGATAAACAAGTAGGGGGTTGGATCGGGATCGTCCCCACCTGACTGCATCCCTGCGGGACCTTTTGACGCCATCTTGTGTCTGTCCTTGCAACCGGGCTAGAGAAAACTTGTAATGCCCTTTTATGCTGAAAACAAAAATCATCATTACACAAAGGAAATATTTCATAAAAATTTATCAGTCGAGATGTGCATTTTAAATTCCATGAAAATTTCAAGTCTATATGTCCTCAGGAAGCCAAGAAATTGCCATTCGTCCTTAATACAAAGGACTTGGGTTGGTATTCATAGAATCATGAGGCCCTGGAGACCTTGAAATTCGACACCACTGAGCAATTAAAATTGAACTTTGGCTCCACACAACCACTCAACTTTCTCAAAAAAGGAGGTTATTACCCTCAAATAACAAAGAGAGGGGTCATAGGGTCAACATCACCCTTATCGTCCACAACTTGGTGTTTTTCGCCCAGGGTGTGCTATTTATAGATAGTTTTTCTTGTTTTCTTTGGACCTTCTTTGGCACAGAAGAAGCTTCCTTAGGAACGATTTGGCACTTTGTGATATACTTGGTTGAAATTTAGGCTCTTTTAGTCCTTAAAATGGACTTTTTAAAAACCAATAGCCCTGGAATTGGGCACAGCTTTGATTAAAAAGAGCCCCAAAAATTTCAAGTCATACTTGATTTCAACAGTCAGGTGCAGATTAAGTTACAATAAAGAGCCCCTGAATATCATAATTTTAGGAACCCTATATTTGGAATAGATTTCACCATCTATTATAGAAGAACCAACCATTTAGGGGGTTAGAAATTCCCTTGCATCTCTATAAGGGAAGCAAAAGTTATGGAAAATCAAGCTTAGAGTTGAAATCAAAACATAGAGTTCCTATTAAGGTCACCCTGCACATCAAAACCGAGAAATTTTTCATTCTAAAAGTTCCATTTTTCACCATATACATATTTTTATAAAATATTTCAATAAAAGAAATTATTAGGATATTTTAATGTTAACCCAACTAGGGAATTGAATATTTGAAAAATGGCGCCCGAACATGTTAAGATACCAATATCTCTCCATTGTCCACAATGGCCGAGTTGGTTAGGTCTAAACCGTGGGTTTTTCAAATATTTAATTTCCTCTTTTTCTTAATTTATTAGTAAATTAGTTAATTGTTCTAAAAATTGGGCAGTACGAAATTTGAAACATTCAATTATGAAATGTACTAAAAGTGTTATTCTTGATGGTGCAAGCGGAAAAAACAAAAAGGCGAATTTGACGTCATCGATCCTTGGAATAGATTCAGGAATTTAAACTGTCGTTCTTTTAGCATCAACGACCTCGCTATTAAAAAAGTTTCAATTTTTTTTTTCTCTTTAAATTAAATAAAAATCGATCTATTTTTGATTGGGAGACCGTTTCTAATTTCGTACTTCCTGAACAGCCATTCGCCCCGGGGCCAATGCTTTCTTTATTTTTAGAATACAATTAAAAAAAAATTAATTTTCAAAAAATTGGGTGGTCACAAGTCCTTTTGAATTATGAAAAAAATTTTGTTAATTCAAAAAAATTTTAAACTTACTATTCAATGATGCCTGGGTATAAAAAAATTTTAAAAATTAAAAAAAAAATTAAAATGAAATGTTTGAATATATAGAAAATTTATGAAAGGGGTACCTTTGCTTAGGGAAGAGAAGACACGGATGGTTCGGGAGAAGTTGGACAACTAGCGAGCATAGAAGACTCCTGCCCAATACCAAATTAAAAATAGAACCTCCCACCCCTACCTCATAAAATGGGTCACATTTAAAACTTAATATTCGCACTTAAAATCCATGATTTTCCGATTTCACTTGGATAACTTAAGAATAAAAGACTTACCTGATAATTGTTTTATTTAAAACAAAAAAAAATTTTTTTACACTGTACCCAGGCAATCAGAGAATAGCTGAAGGTAATCCAAAGAGATGATGTTTTCACTTTTTATTGTCGAATTATTACTTTTTTTTGTTGTTTTTTATTATTTTTATTGTTATATGAGAGTAATTAAATTGAATAAACACACCGAAACGGACACACTTACTTGCAGGAGAGTAGTGACGGGTTTGAGATGCCGACCTCCCAATATAAACGGATGCAACGTGATATCGGTTTGTAACGGGCTTTCTGATTGGATAAGGAGGGGCGGCGGACGAGGTGGCTGGGGGCCGCGATCCCCCGGCGAGCTACCCCTACCGCTGACCAATTTTAGATAGAGGGGTACTTTATGTTTGATTGTATTTTTTCGTCTTTTTGTTGTTTTTTTTGGTTCCTAGTTGAGTGGCAATTAGTGGTGTTTGAGGATGTTAATATTTTGTCTGTATTTCTATATAATAGGATAGTCTGGTTGCTTGGAATCTCCTGATTTTCAGAAAGTTAGAAATCCTTAGATGTGATAGACAACTTGCATATTTTTATTGAAATAATTGGGTGTGAGAAAGGTTTGTCCTGTTGATGGCTTCTGTTTTCGATGTCCTAGTGAGGGAGTGTGAAGGGTTTGAGCTGTATCAATGGTTTTGGGAGTCTGGGGGTCATGGGCAGCTCGTCAAAAATGGAAGAAATTCTAGCCTAAAAAGTAATATGTAGCCAGATGAAAAGCGATTATTTAGCTTGAAATCTAGCTTGAATTGGAATTTTTGATATTTAAAAAGAACACAAAATTCTTGAGCAAATTACAAAATCTAGCTAAAAGGGAATAAGTTAGTTGTAAATGGAGGAAACCCTAGCTTAAAAGGTATTTAGCTAGTTTTAAAGCGATAAAAGTCGAGCTTAAAAGAGATCAAGCTAAAATGAGAATTAGCTAGTTTGAAAGAGATAGAATTATAGCTCAAAATACATATAATTACCTTTGAATGTAGGTATTTGAAAATAAAAATAAAATCCGCTAAAAAAAAAGTAATTATTATTTATTATACACATTGTTTTATATTGGTACATAAAATTTATATATATTTTATACTGAAAAATAACAAAATCTAGCTTAAAACTAGTTGATAAGTGATCAAAATTTTGAAATAGCTTTGTGTTTGGGAAAAAAATCTTGAAAAAATGAGAAAATTGAGGATTATCTGGTTGAAAGTGGGGACAAAATCAAGCTCAAAGGGCATCTAGCTAATTTAAAATCGATTATAGTCTAGCTACCATGAGGATTAGCTAGTTGAAAAGCGATCGAAATCTAGCTAAAAAGAGAATTAGCTTGTCGAAAAGCGATTAGAATATATATAGAAGGGTATCTAGCTAGTTAAAAAGCCATTAAAATCTAGCTAAAGTGTGGGTTAGATAGTTTAAAAGGGGAACAAAATCTAGCTTAAAGGGCTTCCAGATAGCTGAAAAGCAATAAAAATCTAGCTGCCATGAGGATTAGCTAGTTAAAAAAAGGAACAAAATCTAGCTTAAAGGGCATCCAGCTAGCTTAAAGCGATAAAATTAGCTACCCCGAGGAATAGCTAGTTACAAAGCGATTAAAATCTAGCTAAAATGAGGATTAGCTAGTTGAAAATGGGAACAAAATCTAGCTTAAAAGGCATCTAGCTAGTTGAAAAGCGATTAAAATCTATTTAGGATTAGCTATTTAGAAAGAGATTTAAATTTAGCTAAAAAGAGAATTAGCTAGTTGAAAAGGGGAACAAAATCTAGCTTGAGAGGCAACTAGCTAGGTGAAAAGCGACTAAAATCTAGCTAAAAAGAGAATTAGCTAGTATAAAAGCGGTTAAAATCTAGCTAAAATGAGGATTAGCTAAGTTGAAAAAAGGAACAAAATCTTGCTTAAAGGGCATCCAGCTAGTAGAAAAGCGGTTAAAATCTAGCTAAAATGAGGATTAGCTAGTTGAAAAAGGGAACGAAATGTAGCTTAAAGGGCATGCAGCTATCAAATCTAGCTACCCTGAGGATTAGCTAGTTGAAAAGGGGAACAAAATGTATCTAGCTAGTTAAAAAGCGATTAAAATCAAACTAAAATAAGGATTAGCTAGTCTAAAAGGTATAAAAATCTACTTTAAAAGGGATTGGATCTCCAGAAAAAAGAACCTCTTGAGGTCATTATCATCTCCTAGAATTTATTTGAATCGGTCGTATTCTTCTTGCCATTTACTATGCGAATAATAAATATTTTTAAAAATTCAATTTTTTTACTTTAAAGAGGTGTCCTCCTGATGAGCTTTAGCGTCTAACATTGTTGTGAAATTTTTCGTAGGTATGGTGGTGCTAAATGCCTGCCAAGTATCGTTCAAATAAGTTCAAGTTTCGAGGCCTCTTCGTATATAAAAGCAGCATCAAAAAAATTTAGCTAAAAAGGCTATTAGCTTGTTAAAAACTGATCATAATAAGGGGGGGGGGAGATATTTGGTATGTTTTGGCCTGGGTAGCCTGGATTCTTAGAAGTTTAGAACGTATGAAGTTGTAATAAGGGTTCAGGAGTTAAAGTCATTGCAGTCCTGTAGCTCCCCTCCTATCCTAGGGGGGTGAGGCAAGGAGATCCTGCAAACGTCACACAAAAGTTTAAAAACAAAATCTTTGGGGGATAAGATTGGAAGAGTAGTAGAGGGTATGATGTGTTTTGCGAAGTAAAGGGAGGGGAGCTTGGGTCATGGGGTTTAGGGAGTCTCCACCACTGAATTCCTCGGCTCCATTCATAGCCAGGGAAGGAATTTTATTCTAGTATCCAGCCCCAGCTCCCAAGTTCCAATCTTTTAGAATATACGGGACAATAATTAAAAACTAAAAGGGCCTAACAAGTTGGCCTTTATTTCTAACTTGTCTATAATTAAATATAATTCTTGATAATTAAACCTCGCCAAATTTTATTTGGATCCATCTCGGTCCGTTTTTAAACCTGGATCGAATACCTTTCGTCGAGCACAATATGAGTGATATAAAGATCGAGTGATATAATTTATTGGAGACATCGAAACTGGACTGGGAGTTGGTCCAGATGGCGGAGCTGATGCGAACTCTGATGAGTCTTATCTAAAAACGAGATGATTTATTTCATTTTAATTTTTTCCCTCGATTTTCCGTTTGGATTATGGAAATTAATTCATTTGTTTCGTGTGACGAGAGTAGAGCATGAGGCCAAGGCTGGATGAGAATAGACGAGAGGGCATTCAAAGGCGACAATCCTAAAAGAAATACAAAATAGGGAAATGTGCTTTTCCTAGCTTTTGTTGGTATTACTGATTATGATTTTTTGTTTGTTCTCTTTGTGTTTATGCAGTTTTTTGCTTAAAGTTAATATTTTTTGGTTTTTCTTAAGTTTTAGTTTAAAAGCTCTAATTAAGAAAAAATAATCAGTCACTTAGGCACGGGAATTTATCTTGGAGAGTGTCCAAAGCACTTTATTTGGCGGTGAACATTGTGAACGGGAAGAATCAACGTTTATTTTAACATAAAAATAAAAATTGAGATTCGGAATAGTCAATTTTTGAAGAAAATAGTCATTTTAAATGGCTGATGGGGAAATAGGATTGATCGCGACAGAAGTAAAAGTCGCTAATTGCCGGAGGTGACTCTCAATTACTTATACGTTTGGGTAAGGCCCAAATGAGAGAAAACGCGAAAGATTTCCTTTTGATTCGTGACGGCCATGTAATTGGTGTAGGAAGTTTTGGAGGTTATAAAAAAGGCGTTCCTGATAGATTTTCACAAGCCGGAAACACTCACTCCCCTGGAAACAAAAAGTTGAAACACTGCTAATTTGGAAAATGTGGGATATGACGTTTTACGACTCCCCACCCCCTAAATCTAAATCTTGTAACAGCGATTACGACGGCGTTTTTTAACCGATTTTAAAATTATTAACAGATTTGGAAACAGCTCGTCGTACCCTACAAAACGTGTACCTGGTTTTTTTGAAAAAAAGTTTTCCCGGAAAATTCGTTTCCCGATTTCCCGGAAGAAATTTTTTTTTCGGAAAAGTGCTTTCGTATCAGTCTAGAGTTTTCTGAATGAAAGAGAATGCGTTTTTCAGAAAAAAAAAATCGGTCCATTTTTGGTGACAAAAACGAGGAACTTTGTTGACATCTTCCCTCTATTTCGCACACTTGGTGTACGCCTTAATACGAAAGTCTAATAAAATAAAAATTAAATTTTAAATAAAATCATCTGTGTTCGTCGCGATATAACAGTTATCGTCAATGTGACAAATTTGAGCGGTCATTATTTTGTAGATTCCGTCGAAATTATAGACGACCTCGACGGACATGCTGAGTTCGTAGTCGGAAGGCTTGAGCGGTACGGTGTCGTAATGGATGGGCTCCCCTCCTCCCATCTTCTTCGTCACGTAGAGGCTTCCTAGATGGTCCCTGCACTTCAGCGGCGCTAGAACTTTATGGCAAAGAAGCTCCAGAGACAATATCAGACTCTGACCGTTGCTCGTATCCTGGCTTTTCTGAACCCGACGGTTATAAATGATTTTCGAATCCGAATTCTGAGTCCACTGCTCCACATTATGGTGGTAATTAATATAATTGAGTACGTTGTTCCATCTTATATGATTCCGAAGATATTTCAATATGACCAACATATCTCGTGAGTTGCCTAAACTGTTGAATAAAACCGGTGGTGGGAAAATGCTCGAAATGCCGGTCGCCCTGTACGTCCCGCTGATCGTACAATGCGTCTGCCCTAGCTGAGGATTCAAAACTATCTGATAGTCGAAGTTCATGTAGCAGTCGAGCATGTCGATTATTTTTTTGCCGAACCACGAAAATGGAAGATGGATGGACCTTTTGATGATTTCCGGTTCGATGACGACGTCGAAATTGTCTAAAAAGTTGTCGACAAGGATGAAAAGTTCTGAGACGCTTTTGTAGCTTCCTTTTCGGTCTTTGGTCTTCATTATGTGGTCTACGCAGTCGATTATTTTGCCACCGTGGAAGAAATACATGTTGGTGAGTATATAATCGAGGCAGTTCGCTTCGAGCATTTTGACCTCGCATCGGACGATCCGGAGTATGCGGATGAGTCCGTCGTCGTCCCTCGTTTTCTTCAAATATCCGATTTCTTTATCGATCGAGGGGTTCAACGATAGAAACTTGCGGTTCGACATGGTACCGATGACGTAATAAAACCAGTGGCAAACTCCCCGCAGACTTGAGAGCTCACGAAAGGGCAAGTTGATCAGTATCTTCTCCATAAGCGAATTGGACAAAAGGAAAATTTGGGCATCCGAATTGTATATTTTTGGCCTGACGAATCCTCGCTGGTTTACGGCCGGACATGAATGGAATTTGTACATTGACTGATTCACCTCCATTTCGAACAAAAGAAACAATTTTGATTGAAAAAGTTGACAAATTAAAAATCTACAAAAATACCTAATTCGTTAATTTATAGAAAGTAATTGAATCATATTTTTATTTTAACATTTTTTCGTACAATCCGACATTTTGCCTTTATTTTCGAGTTTTCACCGCTTATATAGGGTAGGGACTTGGGAGGTTGGGGCTACAGTGGCAGCGTTCCGCCTCCTCCAAAAATAGAGATTTTAGTTGAGAACCACCGATCTTCATCACACGATATACAGGGTACAGCCTTAGGTAGTTGTCTGAAAAAATCTGAGTTCTAAGACGATTCTTGGAGCATTTTGGCAATATTAGATCAGAAACGATCTTCTTAAATACTTGAGATGAAGCCCTGAAAATTTCAGGTCGATCGGTCCACAGGGAGCTGAGTTTTTAAACGTTAATTCGTGATGACCCCTTAAAAACCGAAAAATTCGTGATGATCATTTTTTAGCGGATTTTTTATTTATTAATAGCCTTGTTGAGGCATTGGCCACTGATGATCCCTTAAAAACGTGAATACTCGTGATGATCTTTTTTTTTTTCATCCGTGCCACTTGTAAGCCAACAGTACTGAAACCTCCTAAGATATTTTGTGGAAAAATAAAGGGGTAAACGTATTAAACCATCAATACCGAAAACGGCATTGAAGTAATGGAAAACCCTCAACCCCTTTATGACGATTTCTAAAAGATACTAAACCATCAAGACTCAACGACATTGATGGCTAGGTAGCATGTTTACGCCTTCACAATTCCTTTGACAAGTGGTTCCCTAACTGGCTTAAGCTGCTCCCAGGAGGGGCGTAGCAGGCTCAAGGTTTTAAATATTCCCTAAAAATTTAGGTTTTTTTTTCCTTTCTGAACATAGTTTAAGGCTATTTTCATCAAAAACCTTAAACTCGACATTTTAAGGGCCAATTTTTCTTCAAAAACCACAAAATCAATATTTGTAAAGCTTAATTTTCGTCCAGAAACCTCAAAATAAAAGTTTTATGAGACAATTTTCGTCAAAAAAAATCTCAAAATCAAGGTTTTAGAGCCAAATTTTCGTCAAAAACCTCAAAATCAACATTTTTAAAGCTCAATTTTCGTCCAAAAACCTCAAAATCAAAGTTTTAAGAGACATTTTTCGTCAAAAACCTCAAAATCAAGGTTTCAAGAGCCAAATTTTCTTCAAAAACCTCAACATTAACATTAATAAAATTGTAAAGCCACATTTTCGTCAAAAAAAAACAAAAAAAAACCTCGACATCAAAGTTTTAAGAGACATTTTTCGTCGAAAACCTCAAAATCAAGGTTTTAAGAGCCAAGTTTTCGTCAAAAAACTCAAAATCTACGTTTCTAAAGCCCAATTTTCGTCCAAAAACCTCAAAATAAAAGTTTTAAGAGCCTTTTTTCGTCAAAAATCTCAAAATCAAGGTTTTCTAAAGCCCAATTTTCGTCCAAAAACCTCAAAATAAAAGTTTTAAGAGCCTTTTTTCGTCAAAAATCTCAAAATCAAGGTTTTAAGACCCAAATTTTCGTCGAAAACCTCAAAATCAACATTAATTGTAAAGCCACATTTTCGTCTAAAAGCCTCAAAATCAAAGTTTTAAGAGACATTTTTCTTCAAAATCCTCAAAATTAAGGTTTTTTTTTAAACAGCCAAATCAAAATCTACATTTTTAAAACCCCAATTTTCTTCAGAAAATTCAAAATTAACATGTTTTGAGAGGGGGGCACAGGTTTTTATTTGTTAAAAAGGGGGGCGCACTGTGAATAAGTTCGGGAACCTCTGCCTTTGACTAATGGAGGAATCCTCAAACTCAAACTTTCTCAAAAAGTAGGGAGTCTACAGACCTCTCCACTAATTAAGTACATCCACAACCCCCCCCCAAACCTGGAAAAAATGCTCAAAGTCCACCTAATATGTCATTTGGACAGTATAGGAAGTGGAATCTTCTTATTTTAAACTGCATCTTGAAATGATTTGTCAAATTATTTATTAAAACGTAAACGATTCGGACGTTCTGTCAAAATGAACGGCACTTAATTACTTGAGTGAAAAAATTCTATTTCCACCCATGTTTCACACATGAGAGTTGGAAATGTGAAAGGGCGTCTACAGGTGGGGAGGGGGAAAAGAAGGTCCGAAATAGCTTTTAAAGAAGAAGAAGGTGGGTTTTAAGTTTTTTGGCCTAGATCTTACTCGGGCTGAGTCATCTCACGGTAACGCGTTTCAACCACCTCGGATAAGCCTCATTTAAAATCAACATCTGATTAATATTAGATGAAACCCCCTTAAATTATCGTATATCACCCTTCCAAACTTGTTATAGAAATTTGTTTCTTTTAAATCTTAAACGATTTTGATAAATTGGCACTTTTAGAAGGCCTTAACGTGTCTCATTTGTAAAACGTCGGAGCTTTTTGGAGAAAATTTCGAAGATTCTTTGACTTTTTTCCTTCCTCGTCGGATTCCTTTCGAATGTCGTGGTGGCAGCGCTCCAAGAAAACAAAACGCAAAACTCGATTTGTGAATCCCATCTCTCCCATAGTTCCCCCTTCTTTTAAAAATACTTGTTTAACGGCCTAATTCAGACCAGCTGCTCTTCGCAAATCAATAGTTATTTTCACTTTTCTTGACCCAAACTTTTTGAATCCAACAGCTCGTCAAATGGAACGAATTTATGGAAGTAGAAAATTTTTGGTCCAAAAAACACCTCTTTGATGATTTTGGGTGGATTTATGGTATTCTTATATTATCATGATTATTAAATATTAGCTGATTTCCAAGCTATATTTTCGTGATCCTTAGAGCGCCCTGGTCTCGAATATATAGGGGTCTAGCCTCCGAGACGACCATCTCAATAGCCTCAAAAAGGATGAAAGTCCTGACTTGATATCTCAAATATCTCATTTTACCGGACAGCTAATTTTTTTTTTTTTTTTTAATGGCTTTGCTTATTGCAGAGGTTCCCAAACTTTTTCCTTTTAAACAAATGAAAACCTGTGCGCACCCCTCCCAAAAAAATTTGTTAATTTTGAGGTTTTTGGACGAAAATTGGGATTTAAAAATGCGGATTTTGAGGTTTTTGACGAATATTTGGCTCTTAAAACCTTGATTTTGAGGTTTTTGGACGAAAATTGGGCTTTGCAAACGTTGATTTTGAAGTTTTAGACGAAAATTGTCTCTTGATTTTGATGTTTTTGACAAAACAAATCTCATAAAACTTTGATTTGGAGGTTTTTGGACGAAAATTGGGCTTTAAAAACGTTGATTTAGCAGTTTTTGACGAAAATTTGGCTCTTAAAACGTTGATTTTGAGATTTTTGACTAAACAAGGCTCTTGATTTTGAGGTTTTTGACGAAAATGACTCATAAAACTCTGATTTTGATGTTTTTGGACGAAAATTAGGCTTTAAAAATGTTGACTTTAAGGTTTTTGAAGAAAAACTGGCTCTTAAAAGGTCGATTTTAAGGTTTTCGATGAAAAGTAGCCTTAAAATATGTTCAGAAAGAAAAGAAAAACTAAATTTTTGAGGGATGTAAAAAAAAAACTTGACTCTATTTTTGACCCAAAAAACACCCTTTTAAAGAGTACTTTGACCCTCTTCTAAGCATAAGACCAATCTCGTCCAAAAAGGGTCAAAGTCCACCTTGAAATTCTCTCTACTGACCTCTTTCTCGTCGAAAAAGGTTGAATGTCCAAATATTCAGAAAAAGTGTCAAAACTAAACGAAAACTCGACTTTGAAAATTGTAGAAACGTTTAAAAACGATTTTATCTTGAGAAACGGATTAACGTCTGGAGGGGCGACAGCCCGTCGTGCTAGGCGGACAGGTGCGCCCCTTAATATTTATTGCCAATTATATCAAATTTTAAAATTTTTTATATTTACAGTAGATGGGAGAACGTAAAAAGTGTTTAAGATAGCAAATCGTGGATTAAAAAATTGAAAAGGTCCATGATGAGGGCTTTTTTGGTCGGGGATGACGATAAAAGGAATGTTCGCTCTTTGGTTGGTCCTCGGATGTTGAGTTTTTGAAAAATGCTCGCTTTCGAACGTAGGCCGCAGTCGAAAGTTGGAAATCCGACGGCGACGAAATCCGCGTGTAGGTCGTCATTCGAGCAGACAAGAGGAGAGCCTTGATCCGACCGACACAAATAACCCGTTTCGTTCTCTTTATGCCCGCCAGCACAAAAAACTTCCGTCCCGAAAACCTCATTGCAAAGGCCTTCTTTTCCCCGGCAGATTCTTCCCAGGCAGTCTTCTTTGTCGAGAAAACGCAAACCTTTGAATGTCAACAGGTCCCCTTTATAGGCAAAAACCGCACAATACTTTCTCCCCGACAACCCAAAATTTTCGACAAAAACATCAAACATTCTTTCATACTCATTTTGGCTGTTTTTCATCCTTAAAATATTGAGTTTGTCATTTTTGAAAAAACGCTTCACTTTAATATACCCCAAGTTGTGAATCCAAAGATTTATTTTGGACAAAAACCTACATTTTTGGTCAACATCGAATTTGATGACGTTCCTCGTCTGTGCTGATTTTGAAGAAAGGTTTAGCGAGCCGGCAACCATTTTGTAGTTTTGTGGACTCACGAAGGGATATTCGCCCGGATTGTTGGGTACGTCGAAGAGGCAACTGCATGTCGTTATGAGCAAACTGAAGCTCACCAACGTTGCTACGCATAAATGTTCGTTGTTGGCGATTCTGCGGAAGCTTGCCAAAAAATTGATGCTTTCGTCGTTCAGTTCTATGGAGCCGACGAGCCTTTTATTCCTGTATGAGTTTTCCAGGCATTTCAACAAGACAAAACACAATAAAAGTATGAAATAGATTTTCAGCATTTTTGTAGTCATATGACACCTCCTGGTGACTTGAAATCTATCTAGGATGGGTTAAAATGGATTACAAATAAATAACATGACCTTAAAAATAGTATTTCAGGTGTCCCCATGCCTCACCCTCATGGGGTAGGAGGGGACCGTAAGTTCGAAACTGGATGGTCACCTATCTGGTCACCAGCTCGGCTACTTCCGTATCCGGGGTCGGTGGCCACTGGTTAGCGAAGGCTCACATTGTGAAGGTTACGAGTTCGATCCTACAGACTGGTCTTGTATTCCTGACGTACTGCGTCACTATGTTCTCTTAGTAAAGATGGACATCGATCCAATATGATGCTTCTTTATACATGACTTTATTCATGACTTCATCCCAGAGTCCTCTATGGAGCAGCAGCCACCCCAAAAGTATCCCAAAATTGTGAACCTTATTTTGAAGATTGGTAGCTTCTGAATTAGGTCGTGCTCTAGAAATTGCATTATGGTAATAGAGGCTAAGGTTGAGTTCAATAATTGACTAATGATTAATTTTATTGTTAAGAACAGGTTTTCAATATGAAATTGAATACTTCCAATATGGAAGGTTCACAAAACACATTCCGTATGCTGAAAAATAAATAAATTATTGTCTCTGGATTTTGTAGGATGTTACATGGAACGTGTCTTGCGATCCAGTCTAGGAATGAGGCAACTTCTACGTTGTGGCCTGGTGATGTGGCGCATAGAACACCCCAGGAGACGATGCCGACGGTTATATATCGGTCTGTTTCGGAATTATACCAAAGTAAAGGACCACCTGAGTCTCCTTGGCAGGAATCTTTGACCTCTGCGGAAGTGCAGATTGTATTCGGATAACTAACGGGGCACCTAATAACGGTTAGGTCGACTTTTCGAAGAACGTTTGAGACGTATTCTACTTCTGTACGTCCCCATCCTCAAGAAATTTGGTTGATTAATGCGTGTTCGGGCTGCTGCATCAGTACCTACCTAGAACTGTGACTGTTTTGCCAGCCAAATCCAAATTACGTTTGGGAAGGCAGGCGAGTCCGACATCCTCATTAAATTTAATCGGGCGTGCCAAAAAGATGATTCCGATATCAGGACTATCCCTGGATGGTGTATTTGGATTGTATTCTTCATGTATGACAGCAGACAATATCTCCAATACCTGTCCTCCTTCGCCAACTGTAACTTGATGTGATCAAAGCTGAACTCACGGGTCAGAAAGATTCACGTTTATTGTAGTCGTGTATGCCTGCTAAAACCTTAAGGTATTTAAAGTCTTTATCATGTAGACAGTGAGCTGCTGTCAGAACGTGCTGTGAGGTCAAAATACTCCCTCCGCAGGAAACTAATTCCCTTTCTTCATCATAGATTCCTGCCATAAACGGAAATTCGTTTGGCAACGACTCGATGCCTGCGATGATACGCCGTGGACGCCTCTATGACAGCATCATCATCAGCCGTATGCTTGGCATATTCCAAAAGAACCCTACACCAAAATTCTTGTAAATTCAAACATTACCAAATTCCTCATTCCGCAAGTGCAATTCGTAGACTTCGACCATGTAGGCTGCTCTTGGGCAGCAACCACCAAAATGAATCCAATCAATAGTATAACAATCCTCATTTCCACTTGGTTCTAGCTTTCGAAGGATAATAATTTCCATTTTCGTTTTTTTCAGAAAAACCATTTTACAATTGATTCGTTTTTACAAAAATTGATTTGTTGTTTCTTTGGACGATTTGATATGGAATAATTAAAGAAAAAAAAATTGAAAAGCGGCAGCATTCCTCCTCCGCCAAAATTGGAGATTTTTCAAAAACACCACCGATCTTCGCCATATTTGCACCATATACCAGGGTAGGGCATTAGAAGATTAGGGCTAGGAAGGCGGCAGCGTTCCGCCTCCCCGAAATTGGAGATTTCGGTGAAACACTATCGATCTTCGCCATAATTGCATCATATACCAGGGTAGGGCATTAGAAGAATAGGGCTAGGAAGGCGGCAGCGTTCCGCCTCCCCGAAATTGGAGATTTCGGTGAAACACTATCGATCTTCGCCATAATTGCATCATATACCAGGGTAGGGCATTAGAAGAATAGGGCTAGGAAGGCGGCAGCGTTCCGCCTCCCCGAAATTGGAGATTTCGGTGAAACACTATCGATCTTCGCCATAATTGCATCATATACCAGGGTAGGGCATTAGAAGAATAGGGCTAGGAAGGCGGCAGCGTTCCGCCTCCCCGAAATTGGAGATTTCGGTGAAACACTATCGATCTTCGCCATAATTGCATCATATACCAGGGTAGGGCATTAGAAGAATAGGGCTAGGAAGGCGGCAGCGTTCCGCCTCCCCGAAATTGGAGATTTCGGTGAAACACTATCGATCTTCGCCATATTGCATCATATACCAGGGTAGGGCATTAGAAGAATAGGGCTAGGAAGGCGGCAGCGTTCCGCCTCCCCGAAATTGGAGATTTCGTGAAACACACGATCTTCGCCATATTTGCATCATATACCAGGGTAGGGCTTAGAAGATAGGGCTAGGAAGCGGCAGCGTTCCGCCTCCCCGAAATTGGAGATTTCGTGAAACACTACGATCTTCGCCATATTGCATCATATACCAGGGTAGGGCATTAGAAGAATAGGGCTAGGAAGGCGGCAGCGTTCCGCCTCCCCGAAAATTGGAGAT
Organism: Orius laevigatus; assembly: GCA_018703685.1. Taxonomy (NCBI): domain Eukaryota; kingdom Metazoa; phylum Arthropoda; class Insecta; order Hemiptera; family Anthocoridae; genus Orius; species Orius laevigatus. The sequence continues at coordinate 18,548 of JAGWEN010000616.1, read as the reverse complement.
TTCGTGAAAACACCACGATCTTCGCCATAATTGCATCATATACCAGGGTAGGGCATTAGAAGAATAGGGCTAGGAAGGCGGCAGCGTTCCGCCTCCCCGAAATTGGAGATTTCGGTGAAACACTATCGATCTTCGCCATAATTGCATCATATACCAGGGTAGGGCATTAGAAGAATAGGGCTAGGAAGGCGGCAGCGTTCCGCCTCCGCCAAAATTGGAGATTTCTCTGAAACACCACCGATCTTCGCCATATTTGCACCATATACCAGGGTAGGGCATTAGAAGATTAGGGCTAGGAAAGCGGCAGCGTTCCGCCTCCCCGAAATTGGACATTTCTCTAAAACACCACCGATCTTCGCCATGTTTGCACCATATGCCAGGGTAGGGCATAGAAGATTAGGGCTAGGAAAGCGGCAGCGTTCCGCCTCCGCCAAAATTGGAGATTTTTCAAAAACACCACCGATCTTCGCCATGTTTGCACCATATGCCAGGGTAGGGCATTAGAAGATTAGGGCTAGGAAAGCGGCAGCGTTCCGCCTCCCCGAAATTGGACATTTCTCTAAAACACCACCGATCTTCGCCTTTGCATTTCTATGGCATTAGGAGGGTACTTTTTGGAAAAGTTCCACTTCCATAACTAGCAGACCAGACATTAAACCATCAAAACGAAGCTAATACATCATTATCTGCTCAAAACTTATTTCCTCCTCGACCTTGACATCTAAAGAGGTTCGAATCAGCAAATCAATTAACAAATTGATTCGTTTTTACAAACATCGAATTTCACAAATTGATAAATTTGGAATCGTCTTTAAGGATGGTTTGAAATTTTATATTTTGAAAAATCTACAGACCTCTCCACACCAAATACTCCCACCGCCAAATATCCTCCAAACAACCTAATCTCTGCGGGGTCCATCTCAAGGATGGACACATTTTTTTGATATACTCCTGTAGCGACAGCAGTCCAGCTACACTCCTTTGAAAATTGTAAATAAAATTTTGCCCAACGTTTAGAAGAGGCGTTATGATCTCGTTATTATCGTCCAGTTGTTCCTATCACTTCTAAAAATAAATTTTTATTTTTTATTTATTTTTTACTTTGGATATAAGCCATAAGACCTAATTTTGGACTGAAAATTTTTTTTGTTCGACAAAAAAAATGTTAGAAAAAAAAATTGAATTTAACTTTTTTTCAACGTTGATGAAAGATAATTGAAAAGAATCTATTTTCTTGTTCTTTGGGACGTCCTTGTCGTTATTCCTGGTGCCGGTCTGGGCCATTTTTTCTCCCTCCCTTTTCTCTCTCTCTCCGACTCATTATCTCCTCAGCGAATACTTTTCCTTTGGTCCAGGCCACCAACCTGGGGATCATGGATTTGTTCAAAATAACTTCCCCACCGGACTAATATAACAGCTAACTAATAAAAGAAAGTCTTGTGCAGGCCTTCGTTAGAAATGGACGGACGAAAGGTGGGGGTGAAACGCATTCTTGCTTCTTAGAACGGAATCATGGATTCATTTTTCATCTTTGGTATAACTTACAGGGAAGAAGGCCTTTTTCAGACCCTTTTTAGAAGAGTTTTAAGATGGTTTTTCCACTACTGGTGATATTGCCCTCTCGTCATTGGTGTTTTCCCATCGGAATAATAAAATAACCTTTAAAGAGTGTTTTTTGGTCAAAAATGGAGTAAAAGTCAACTTAAAATTGTGTACCTACTTTGACCCTTTTTGGATGAGATTAGTCTTTCTGCCAAAAGAGTGTCAAAGTACCCTTTAAAAGCGTTTTTTGGTCAAAAATGGAGTAAAAGCAAACTCAAAATTGTCTGTCTTGTTGAAAGAAGGTAAAAGTTTACCTAAAAAATGAATTTTTTCCTTTTGGTTATAAAATCTCTCGTTTACCTCACCTTCAAAATTATAAACAAAGTTCAAACAGAGTGTATTCGAAATTTTTAAACAAAGTTGAAAAAAGGCCAGGGAAAAAAATTGTGTTAAATTTAAATCTCTGATTCATATGAAGTTGTAATTTAAATGCATAAATTTAAGGGTGCGAACGCCTTTCTCTGAGTCACTTCTTACTCAATAGACCAACGGACGTTCTGAGTGAAGAAAAATCGTTGAAAACGAGTTGTGGCCTACGTCCAAAAAGGATTTTATGTTGGACGGAAAATTCTAATATCATTAGGACTTTTTCAACTAGGACAAGAACAAAAAAGGATTTTTTTATAACGAGTTCTGGCTAAGGAAAACATAATAGGTTTTATTCCTTCCAGAAAACGCCAGGTTGAGGGTCCACTCAAATTACGTCACTGAATATCGTCCATTTTCTTCATTTCCTTAGAACCACTTCTCTCCCTCCCTAGCTCGTCTGATGTAAAATATTATTCTGAATCTTTTCTTATAGTTAAAAAGTATAAAATTGAGGTAGGTTTACTTCTATTTCTGTGTAAGAATTTCAGTCATACCTGGAATGAAGGAATTCGGAAAACCTACCCCACTTGAATCTTGAAATATTTTGTTCCTTTTTTTTCCTATTTTAAAAGATTTTTTTTTCTCCCTTTAACTTTTGTATTTACGTAAAAGATTTAAAGGCTCGACCCGTAAATCGAACGTCATCGACCTGAAAACAAGTCTTGGCAAAGATTCAAATATCTTTAGATCAAAATACAGGCCACATTTGGTTCTAATTACGATGGACCGTTTTTAGAGGTTTTGCTGTTTCCAGGGAGATTTCCAGGGCCATGAATGTTCAAATGATGAAGCAAAGAATGACTTTTTGCAAATTCCTTCTGGTTACAACCTCTAAGAACTAAAATCCAGGGAATCATAGGGAAGTACGGGGAAACATGGGGATTGTGGAGCACTATGGGAGCAATCAAATCCCCCAAAACCAGCATTTTTAAAGCCCCAAAATAAAAATTCTTAATTCTCATAAAATCATCATTCCAAAAGCCCCCAAAATCAACTTTGGGTTTTTTGAGAATTGTGATTGCCGGGGGATTCAGGAATTTTGATTTTGGGGGATTTGGAAATGTTGGTTTTTAGGAATTAGTGATTATTGGTTTTTGAGGATTGGAAAATGTTTAAAATGATGGTTGAAATGAAAATGTTAAAAATGATGGTTTTGGGGGATTTGAGAATGTTTATTTTTGGGGTCCGAAAAATATTGATTTTGGGGGATTTGAATATTGTAATTTTGGAGGATTTGTTAAGAATTTTAATTTTTTTGAGATTACGGAATATCGATTTTGGGGTATTTTGCGATTATTTTTTTGAAGGATTTTACAATATTGTGTTTTTGGGGTGTTTGAGAATTGTGATTGTGGAGGATTTAGGAAGGTTGATTTTAGGGAATATGGAAATGGTGGTTTTAGGAATGGTTTATTTTTGAGGATTGGAAAAAGTTTATTTTGGGGGCCTTAAAAATGTTGGTTTTGGGGGTTTTGGGAATGTTTATTTTTGGGGTCCTAAAAAGATTGATTTTGGGGGCTTTGAATATTGTAATTTTGGAGGATTTGTTAAGAATTTTAATTTTGGGAGATTACGGAATATTTATTTTGGGGTATTTTGCGATTATGTTTTTGAAGGATTTTACAATTGTGTTTTTGGGGGATCCGAGAATTGTGATTGTGGAGGATTGGATTTTGGAAAATGTTTATTTTGGGGGCATGAAAAATGTTGGTTTTGGGGGATTTTTAAGCTTTGATTTTGGGGGATTTGAGAATGTTTTGGGGGTTTGAGTTTATTTTATGGGTCTTAAAAATGATGATTTTGGGGGCTTTGAATAGTATCTTTGGAGGATTTCTTAAGAATTTTGAGGGGATTTTGCGATTATGTTTTTGAAGGATTTTACGATTGTGTTTTTGGGGATTTGAGAATTGTGATTATGGAAGATTTAGGAATGTTGATTTTAAGGAATATGGAAATGGTGGTTTTAGGAATGGTTGATTTTGGAGAATTGGAAAATGTTTATTTTGAGGACTTTAAAAATGTTGGTTTTGGGGGCTTTGAATATTGTAATTTTCGAGGATTATTTAAGAATTTTAATTTTGGGCGATTACGAAATATTCATTTTGGGGTATTTTGCGGTTATGTTTTTGAATAATTTTACAATTCTGTTTTTGGGGGATTTTAGAATAATTGTGATTGTGGAGGATTTAGGAATGTTGATTTTAAGGAATATGGAAATGGTGGTTTTAGAAATGGTTTATTTGTGAGGATTGGAAAATGTTTGTTTTTGGGATCCTACAAAATGTTGGTTTTGGGGGATTTTTAATCGCTGATTTTGAGAGATTTGAGAATTTCGATTTTGGGGGTTAGGGAATTTTTCTTTTTTGGGTCCTAAAAAATGATGATTTTGAGGGCATTGAATATTGCAATTTTGTAAGATTTGGTCAAAAAAATTCGAAATTTTTAATTTGATCGTTTTTAATTGTTTAAACTTTTGATGGTTTCATGGCGGTCAAATAATGATTCTAAACAGGTTGAAAACTTAAAAGAGGAATATAATTTATAAAAGAATAATATGAGTTTCAAGGGCAGGTGGGGGCAGACAGGGAATCGTGGCTAAATAAGGCGATGGGCACAATGCCCCATGCCCACTATTCCTATCCTATTCGCAAATCAAACGCTCCCGCGGCCGGCGCCACTCCACCATTTCATTCAACAATAATCCAAAGAGAAATACCATCAAAAAACCAATTTTTAGTCAAAAAATGGTTAATTTTCGCTGATTTTTTTATTGGTTTCTGAAATTTCGAGTAGGACCTATATGGGGTTTATCGATATTTGTTAGTTTTTCTTCATAGATCATTGACTTTCCATGGTTTTCTTGACGTTTTTGGGTAGGCCACCTGTGGTGAGTGTTTAGGAGTATTGTCGACCAGAAATATCTCCAAGAGCCCCTTTTTCAGGTCGTCCTCGTTGCCTTCGCTCGGTCTGATCTATTATGGTGCAGAGATCGGTGTCTGTGGCAGTTTGCCGAGAGAGGAAGCCTCGCAACCTGGCATTCCGCCATTTTTCCATCCACTAATTTTAGACTCCATCGGACATACGCGCAACCTTTCTTCCATCGCACTTCTTCAACGTCCGACAAAAAAAAGTACCAGAAAAATTGTTTTCGGAACGAAAAAAAAAGCTCGAAACTATTTTTAGAATTCTAAATTTGAGGTCCGTTGTGGACAATAGGTTTTGAAGGCAATTGGGGCATAGCGAAAGGGTTTTGTGTTTTAAAAATGTAGCTTTGTTTTTTGCCAAACGGAATCCTCTGCCAAGAATCCATGATCTGGTATGCGACAAAGACAATCCCAAAACCGGCTGTCGGATTATAGGAAGAGGCATTTAACTCAATGGAGTTCCAAAAGGACCAAAATCATCTTTTTTGTCTCCAAAATGAGCCTCTTCGGTCAAAATCAGGGGCGGACTGGGACCGTAGAGTGTGGGTGGGTTTTCAGTTAAGGGGGCGCCCGGCAGAAAATTGGCTCTTAGAAAAATATATTCAGCAAAAACAGAGGTTCTCAAATTTTTTCACAGTGGGCCCCCCTTTTAAACAAATTAAAACTTTTTCCCCCCTCTACCCTAAAGTTTTGAATGTTAACTTCGAGGTTTTTGAATGAAATTTGGGTTTTAAAATGTTGATTTTGAGGTTTTTGACAAAAGAAATTGCACTTAAAACGTTGATTTTTAGATTTTTTGACAAAAATTGGTCTTACAACCATGATTTGGAGGTTTTTGACGAAAAATTATCAATTTAAAGTTGATTTTGAGGTTTTTTTGACGAAAATTAGGCAATTATAAATGTTGATTTCGAGGTTTTTGACGAAAATTTGGCTTTATGAATGTTGATTTTGAGGTTTTTGGACGAAAATTAGGCATCTTAAATGTTGATTTTGAGAGGTTTTTTCGTTTTTGTTTTTTGACGAAAATTTAGCTTTTAAAATGTTGATTTTGAGGTTTTTGGACGAAAATTAGGCATCATAAATGTTGATTTCGAGGTTTTTTGACCAAAATTAGGCTTTAAAAATATTGAATATGAGGTGTTTGGAAGGAAAATTAGGCATCATACCTAAATGTTGATTTGGAGGTTTTTTTGACTAAAATTATGTTTTAAAAATGTTGATTTTGAGGTTTTAGACGAAAATTTGGCTTTTTAAATGTTGATTTTGAGGTTTTTCACTAAAATTTGGCTTTTAAAATGTTGATTTTGAGGTTTTTGGACGAAAATTAGGCATCTTAAATGTTGATTTTGAGGTTTTTGACGAATATTTGGCTTTGTAAATGTTGATTTTGAGGATTTTCACGAAAATTAGGCTTTACAAATGTTGATTTTGAGGTTTTTGACGAATATTTGGCTTTGTAAATGTTGATTTTGAGGTTTTTCACGACAATTAGGCTTTACAAATGTTGATTTTGAGGTTTTTTGACATGATTAGGCTTTAAAAATGTTGATTTTGGGGTTTTTTTGACAAAAATTAGGCTTTATAAATGTTGATTTTGAAGTTTTTGGCGAAAATTTGGCTTTTAAATTTTGATTTTGAGGTTTTTTGACGAAAATTAGACTTCACACATGTTTATTTCGAGGTTTTTTTTTTTTTGACGAAAATTAGGCTTTACAAATTTTGATTTTGAGGTTTTTCACTAATTTTTGGGGATATTTATTATTTGCACACACAAAAAAATTCTTGAGCTTTCCCACACCCCTCCGGGGAGCGCGCCTCCAGTTTGGGAGCCACTGAGCGAAAATAACGCTAAAGAAAAAAAAACAAGAACAAGAAAAAAGGCGCGGGTGGGTTCTGTCTACTTCCGGGCCAGTCCGCCCCTGGTCAAAATGACCCACTGGAATGCCAGTATGAGTCACAAATACAATTTTCGCCTACAGACATACGAAAATAGCCGAACCGCGAAGCCTCTCTTGGTCCGTTGTATGTAAAATATTCGTAACCTTAAAATACTTTGGGTTCTGTCTATTCTTATGAAATTCGTCGGGAGGAAATTCGAAACGGTTCGGAATCCAGTTAATCTTGAAAAGGTGTTGTAACAAATTGTCATTTTAAAATAAAATATTAGACATCAGGTGACCGAACCGCGTGTCTGCCTCTCCCTCTCTTGAGTGTCAAACAAGCTTGACAAATTCTCCCTCAATTTGGCTCACTTTAATTCGCGATAAGTAATCATAAAAATTGAAATTTTTATATGGAAGTTTCTCATTTTTCCTGGATATGTCCTTTGGTTGGTGAAAATTGTTTGATGAATATAATCTGGAGGTGTTTTGTACGTCCTTCTGGGTGGCTTTGGCAATGAGACGTGTCTCCTCTTTTGGGAAGAACATGTTCAAACACGCCTAAAACTGGTAAAACATGTTCAAACACGTCCAAACCTTTTCGAAAATTAAACTCGTCTGAACATGTTAAAACACGTCCTAACCTGTTAAAAAAATAGATGTGGCCAATGCCTTGCCTGCAAGGCCATTAAAAAAACCTGTTAAAACACTTCCAAACCTGATATAACACGTCCAAACCTATTAAAACCTGTTCAAACATGTCCAAACCTGTTCAAACACGTCCAAACCTGTTAAAACATGATCAAACACCTCCAAACCTATTAAAACATGGTAAAACACGTCCAACGTTGCTCAAACGTAAATACGTTCAAAAAAGTCCAAATATGTTCAAATTCGTCCAAAACTGTTAAAACACGTCCAAACTTGTTGCTATAGAGCGGCAACCTCAAATTAGTCCCTTATTAGTGACTTTAATTCGCGATAAGTAATCATAAAAATTGAAATTTTTATATCGAAGTTTTTCATTTTTCCTGGATCCTTTGGTTGGTAAAAATTGTTTGATGAGTATAATCTGGAGGTTTTTTTGTACTGTCCTGGGTGGCTTTGGCAATGAGTCAGGTTCTTCTCTTTTGGGAAGGACTTTGACCATTTATAGACCTTTTTTAGGTGGACTTTGAACTGTTCAACTATGGGAAAGTATGGGAGTAGTATGAGCTATAAGAGAAGTATGGCAAGTAGGAGCAGTATGGGGCATTATGGAAGCAGGGGGGATCCTTGATTGTTGTTTTTGGGGGCGTTGAGGATTGTGATTTTTTGGGATATGGAAATATTGATTTTGGGGGCTTTGAGGGATTTGGGATTCTTCATATTGGGGGATTTAGGATTCTTGATTTTGGGGGATTAGGAATTCTTGATTTTGGGGGCTTTGAGGGTTGAGTTATTTGGGATTCTTGATTTTGAGGGATTAGGAATTCTTGCTTTTGGGGGCTTTGAGGGATTTGGGATTCTTCATTTTGGGGGATTTAGGATTCTTGATTTTGGGGGCTTTGAGGGTTGAGTTATTTGGGATTCTTGATTTTGGGGGATTTAGGATTTTTGATTTTGGGGGATTCAGGAGTCTTAATTTTGGGGGATTCTTGATTGTTGTTTTGGGGGACGTTGAGGATTGTGATTTTTTGTGATTTGGAAGTATTGATTTTAGGGCTTTGAGGTTTAAGGGATTGGGAATTCCTGATTTTGGGGGATAACAAAATTCTTAAAGCCCCAAAACCACAATCCTCGAATCCCCCAAAATCAACACTACCAAATTCACCAAAATCAACAGTCACCAATTCCCCCAAAATCTGCAATCCCAAATCACCATTACCGAATCTCCAAAAATCTCAATCCTCAAAGCCCCCAAAATCAAGAATTCCTAATCCCCCAAAATGAAGAATCCTAAATCCCTCAATATGAAGAATCCCAAATCCCTCAAAGCCCCCACAATCAATATTTCCATATCCCAAAAAATCTCAATCCTCAACGCCCCCAAAACAACAATCAAGGAATTCAAGAATTCCATTCCCCCAAAATCAAGAATCCTAAATCCCCCAAAATCAAGAATTCCAAATCCCTCAAACCTCAAAGCCCTAAAATCAATATTTCCAAATCCCGAAAAATCACAATCCTCAACGCCCCCAAAAACAACAATCAAAAATCCCCCAAAATCAAGAATTCCAAATAGGTACCCCAAATTCAAGAATTCAAAATCCCCCAAAATCAAGAATCCGAAATCACCCAAAATCAAGAATCCCAAATCACCCAAAATCAAGAATCCCAAATCACCCAAAATCAAGAATCCCAAATCACCCAAAATCAAGAATCCCAAATCACCCAAAATCAAGAATCCCAAATCCCTCAAACCTCAAAGCCTCCAAAATCAATATTTCCAAATCTCAAAAAATCACAATCCTCAACGCCCCCAAAAACAAAGATCAAGAATCCCCCAAAATCAAGGATTCCGAATCCCCAAAAATCAAGAATCCGAAATCCCTCTAACTTCAAAGCCCCCAAAATCAATATTTCCAAATCTCAAAAAATCACAATCCTCAACGCCCCCAAAAACAAAAATCAAGAATCCCCCAAAATCAAGAATCCTAAATCCCAAAAATCAAGAATCCCAAATCCCTCAAACTTCAAAGCCCCCAAAATCAATATTTCCAAATCACAATCCTCAACGCCCCCAAAAACAAAAATCAAGAATTCAAAATCCCCCAAAATCAACATTACCAAATCTCCAAAAATCTCAATCCTCAAAGTCCCAAAAATCAAGAATTCCTAATCCCCTAAAATCAAGAATCCAAAATCCCTCAAACCTCAAAGCCCCCAAAATCAATATTTCCAAATCCCAAAAAATCATAATCCTCAACGCCCCCAACAACTACAATCACGAATCCCTCAAAATCAAAATCTCCAAATCCATCAAATCTACTTTCTTAAATTCCCCAAAATCTGCATTCACAAATCCCCCAAAATCAACAATCCCAAATCCACCAAAATCGTTTTTAGTGGATTTCCGGAGGGAAAACCAAGAATACAGTTCAATACAAGCATTTATTCAGCCAACATACAAAAATAAACGAAATACATATAATATAAATTCTTTTCTTTAATTGCACTTAAACACAATAAAAACAAAAAAGTTACAATTTAGGACGCTTCCAAAGCGATTTTCTTAGGTTTCTCTTTGACTGAAGTTTTGACTTTTTCTTCAGTTTTGAGCTCATCGTCGGTTTCGAGGTCTTCAGGTAGGTTCGGCTCGTGTATCGGGACATTTGGCAGTCCGACCGTTTTTTCAGCTTCTTCAATTTCTAATAATTCGTTGAACTCCTTTTCTATATCTTCCTCGTCCTGTTGGGTCAATTTTCCGGAAAGTACTTGGTTGATTTCTTGTTGCTTCTCGTATCCTTCGTTGGTCTCGTCCATTATCCGTTCAATCTCGTCGATATTCAAAAGGGCATTGAGACTCTTGAGAGCTTCATTCCCAACTTTAAGACCTTCGACGACTTTAAGTTCGACTGAAGAAAACTCAAGGTCGTGAATCAAATTTTCAAGATTCGCAAGCTGCCCATCGGTCTTCTCCAATAGACTTTCTTGGTATCGCTTCTTCTTGAGAATGAGTTTCGCTCGCCTAAAACATTACCAGTTAATTTTAATAACAATTTTGGCAGATAAAAACAAAATTGTTAATCCCCCTCCCAAAAAACCAAATCAACTTTCTCCATTCCCCCAAAATCAACATTTTCAAAGCCCCAAAAATCAACATTAGCAAATCCCCCAAAATAACAATCTTCCTGGTCTCATTATCGACATTCTCAAACCCCCAATTAACTTTCTCAAATCCCCCAAATCTTAAGTTTTCCAATCCCCCAAAATCAACATTCAAAAATTCCCCAAATAAAACGTCATAAAAACCCCTAAAACCAACATTCAAAAATCCCCCAAAAACAACAATCACAAATCCCCGAAAACAAAAATTAACAAAACCCCCAAAATCAACATTCACAAATGCCCCAAAATCCACAAGATCAACATTTTCAACGCCCCCAAAAATCATCCTCGAACTTCGAAGCACCCAAATTCAAATTGTTTCATATTCCCCAAACCAAAATTATCAAATCCCCCAAAATCCACATTTTCACAATCCCCAAAAAAGTCAACTTCCCAAAAACCAAAATTCTTGCCCCCAAAATCAAGAGTTCCAAATCCCCAAAATCCCTCAAACCTCAAAACCCTCAAAATCAATTATCACAATCCTCAACGCCTCCAAAAACAACAATCAAGAATCTCCAAAAATCAAGAATTCTAAATCCCCCAAAATCAAGCATTCCAAATCCCCCAGAATCAAGAATTCCTAATCCCCCAAAATCAAGAATTCCAAATCCCCCCCTCCCCAAAATCAAGAATCCTAAATCCCCTAAAATCAAGAATCCTAAATCCCCTAAAATCAAGAGTCCCGAATTCTCCAAAATCAAGAATCCCAAATCCCCCAAAATCATTATTCTCAAAGCCACCAAAAATCAACATTGCTGAAATCCCCCAAAAACTTAGCATTCCCAAATCTCCCAAAATCAACATTCCGAAATCTCCAAAATAATTATTCTCAAAGCCCCCAAAAAGCAGCATTACTAAATCCCCCAAAAACTTAGCTATTCCAAATAACAAACATCAACTTCTTCAAATCTCCCAAAATCAACATTGTCACACTCCCCAAAATCAACTTCCCAAAAACCAAATTTCTTGCCCCAAAATCAAGAATTCCAAAACCCCCAAAATCAATCCTCAACGCCCCCAAAAAACCACCAAAATCAAGAATTCCAAATCCCCCAAAATCAAGAATTCCTAAAACCCCAAAATCAAGAATCCTAAATCCCCCAAAATCAAGAACCCCGAAATCATCATTCTCAAAGCCCCCAAAAATCAACATTGCTGAATCCCCCAAAAACCTATCATTCCCAAATCCCCCAAAATCAACTTGCTCAAATCTCCCAAAATAGTTATTCTCAAAGGCCCCAAAAATCAACATTCCCGAACTCCCCAGAACCTTAACATTCCCAAATCCTGCAAAATCAACAGCCACAAATCGCTCAAAATCCCAACCACATCATAATTGGTGACCTTCACGTCCCAAACGCGGTGTTGCATTCCCCACCTCCCAACCCAGGGGATTGAAGCAACAAGCAGCATCATCCCCAAAAACTTACTCTTTCTGCCCAGAATTCAACAATTTCTTCGCAATAAGTCTTTCCGCCTCTAATTTAGCTTCAATTCTCGTCTGATACTGCTTCAACTTATCCCTCTGATTCTTAACTTGCTACAAAAATCCATTAAAAAGGCTCCACTTATTTTTTTACTCACTCACCAAAATAGCTTTATCATGTTCGGTCACCCTCGAAGGTTTTTTAGCTTTTCCAAACAAATTACCCATTTTTCAGCATTAAAAACCCATTAAAAATAACTAAAACTAAAAAAAGTTCAAAAAGTCAACACAGAAGATAAGCTATCAATATAACCTGACTAACGGATAACAGTCTAGTTGACGTACTGATAATTTTTCGTCTAAATTTTCAAAGTTTTTTGACCTCTTTGTTTAATTAGTTAATTATATAATAATCTTTAATTATTTGTGTGAATTATTTTAATGTGGAAGTGAAAGGGTTGTCACGGTTCTCCCTCCCCTTTTCGTTTCTCTTGGTCCATCTTAGATAACGAAACGAGGAAAATGATTTCAAAACTGTCCAGTCTAGTGTCCGAAGAATGAAAAGTTGAATTTTTTCCGCAAGTCATCCCCGAAAGTCATGGACGAACTAAAGTAAGTTTGGAGTGCATTTTAGGGGTTGGATTTTTTTTTGTTTTTTGAATGTAAAAATGAAAGATTTCTTTTGAAGGATTCGTGTGGTGACGTTTAACGTGGCTGGGAAATCGCCCAACGAAGATGTCAATGAAATTGTCAACATTGAAGGGATTTTGGACAACAAGACGCTCCCGGATTTTTACATTATTGGGTATGGCTTTTGTGCTCTTAACTTCCTTATTCTGTGCTTTCCAATCCTTTTTCCATTATGCAGTCGCAGTATGGGCAAGGATAATTTTTCTCCTAAAATCTTACCAGTAATCAATATTCTTAGTAGTCAACAAACTAAGAAATAAGAATCCTATAATCTATATTCACAAATCTCCCAAAATCAACACTCCCGAATCCTCCAAAATCAACACTAACAAATCCCCCGAAAACAACATTCAAAAACCCCAAAAAACAAAAATCACAAATCCAATAAAGCCAACATTCAAAAATCTCCCCAAAACAAAATTCACAAATCCCCTAAAACCAACAGTCAAAAATCCCCTAAAACCAACATTCAAAAATCCCCCAAAAACAACATTCCCAAATCCCCTAAAACCAGCATTCAAAAATCCCCTAAAAACATCATTCAAAAATCCCCTAAAGCCAGCCCTCAAAAATCCCCTAAAAACATCATTCAAAAATCCCCTAAAACCAGCATTCAAAAATCCCCTAAAACCAGCATTCAAAAATCCACATTCACAAATCCACCAAAATCAACATTCACAAATCCCCCTAAAACCAACATTCAAAAATCCCAAACTAAAAACACAAACACACACATTCACAAAATCCCCCTAAAACCAACATTCAAGATCCCTAATAAATCACATTCACAAAATCAACATTAAACAATCCCCCGAAAACCAACATTCAAAAATCCCATAAAACCACATTCGAAAATCCCCCAAAATCAACATTCAAAAATCCTCAAAAGTCAACATTCAAAGATCCCCCAAAATCAACATTGTAAAATCCCCCTAAAACGAACATTCCAAGATCCCCCAAAACCACATTCAAAAATCCCCCAAAATTAACACTCAAAAATCGCAAAAAAATTCAAAGATCACCCAAAATCAATATTCTAAAATCCCCCAAAATGAACATTCACAAATCCCCCAAAATCAAGACTCCCAAATCCCTCAAAATCAACAGCACAAAATCTCCAAAAACCACAATCCTCAAAGCCCAAATATCAACAATCCAAATCTGCCAAAACCTCATTCCTTAAAGCCCCCAAAATAAAGAATACCAAATCCCCAAAAATCAGAAATTCCAATTCCCAAAAAATTAACAATCCCAACGGCCCCAAAATCAACATTCCAAAGTCCCAAATCCAAAATAATTATTCTCAAAGCCCCCAAAAATCAACAATACTAAATCCCCCAAAAACTTAGCTATTCCAAATACCTACCCAAAATCAACTTTTTCAAATCTCCCACATTAGCTATTCCAAATACCCAAAATCAACTTTTTCAAATCTCCCAAAACCAAAATTTTCAAATCCCCCAAATCAACATTCTCATTTCCCCCAAAATTAACTTTCACAAATCCCCCAAAATCAAGAATCCCAAATCCCAAAAAATCACAATCCTCAAAGCCCCCAAACTCAATAATTCCAAGTCCCCCAAAATCACCCTTCACAAATCCCCTAAAATCAACATTCACAAATCTCCCAAAATCCTCAGTCCCAAATCCCCCAAAATCAACTTTCCAAATCCAAAAAAATCAAAATTCAAAAATCCCCCAAAATCAACAATCAAAAACCACTTAAATTCACAATCTTCAAATCCCCCATAATCGCAGTCTTTAACGCTCCTAAAATCAACATTCTCAAAAACCTTCTTCAGTCTTCAGTTCAGTCTTCAGCCTTTGATCGAATCAAATCAGTATCTGAAATCTCTCATCCTTCATCTTCATGTCCACCCGATCTCTGGGCCAGTCTGCCCCAGTCCTATTTCTACCCTTGTGCACTTCCTTTATTGTTAATTATTTATTTCACTTTATTATCTTTTCAGACTACAAGAAGTCAAATCAACTCCTCACAACTATCTTTTAGACTCAATATTTTCGGACCCTTGGACCAAAGTTTTTCGGTAAAAACTTAAAATTTATGTATTGTACTTCTTATTTATTGTAAATAATCTTTCAGAGATGCTTTGGCACCTCATGGCTTTGTGAAAGTGAAAACGGTCCGCCTAGTCGGCATCGTTTTGTCAATATTTTGCCTTCGCAAACACGTCGTTCATCTAAGGGACATGAAATCCCTCTGTACCCGAACAGGATTAAAAGGCCTTTGGGTAATTTTCGTACTGAATTTTGCCTTTATTTTAATCAATTTTTATAGGGAAACAAAGGAGGTACAACACAAAGAATCCAAATTTACGGCTGCTCGTTTTGTTTCGTCAACTGTCACTTGGCTGCGCATGACAAATATTTGAAAGAAAGAATTGCCGATTACAACACGATCCTCAACTACCAAAAATTCATGCATCTTGTAGAATACCAGAATATTTTATTTCATGAGTAATTAATGTCTTTTTGGGCCCATTTAGGTGTAATTATATTATTTTTAGTTATATTTTTTGGTTTGGAGATCTTAATTTCCGACTGGATGAAGAACTGTCCGCTCAGGAGATTCTGGACAAAATAAAATCGCACGATTATAAAACGTTACTGGAAGTTGATCAGCTCAAAAAAGTGATGGCGTCCGGCGAAGCGTTCAGTGAATTGGTCGAACCAGAAATCAAATTTAAGCCGACCTATAAATATTTCGTCAATTCCGATGAGTATGATCTGGGAAGAAGGCCTGCTTGGACGGACAGGATATTGTACAAAGTGAACGAAAACGTGTACGAAAATGTGACATTGAACGCTTCGCCCGATACGTATGATTCTGTCGACGATATCTCTGTCAGCGATCATAAACCGGTCATCGCAACATTTACGATCAAAGTAAATATTTGGTTTTTATTATAGTTTAATTGTAGTCTTTTTACATTTTACCTTGAAAAAATCCAAAAGTTATTTGTAATTTATAATTTCTAAGGCTCTACAACAGGTTCAAAACTTATTCAAACACGTCCTAACCTGTTCGAACATAATCAAACTCGTCTAAACAAATTAAAACACGTCCAAACCTGTTCAAACACGTCCAAACCTGATAAAACCTGTTAAAACGCATCCAAACCTGTTAAAACCTGTTCAATCACGTCCAAACCTGTCAAAACACGTCCAAACCTGTTAAAACACGTCCAAATCTGTTAAAACACGTCCAAACCTGTTAAAACACGTCCAAACCTGTTAAAACACGTCCAAACCTGTTCAAACACGTCCAAACCTGTCAAACACGTCCAAACCTGTTAAAACACGTCCAAACCTGTTAAAACACGTCCAAACCTGTTAAACACGTCCAAACCTGTTAAAACACGTCCAAACCTGTTAAAACCTGTTCAAACACGTCCAAACCTGTTCAAACACGTCCAAACCTTTTAAAACACGTCCTAACCTGTTAAAACACGTCCAAACCTGTTAAAACACGTCCAAACCTGTTAAATCACGTCCAAACCTGTTAAAACACGTCCAAACCTGTTAAAACACGTCCAAACCTGTTAAAACACGTCCAAACCTGTTAAAACCTTTTCAATCACGTCCAAACCTGTCAAAAACTGTTAAAACACGTCCAAAACTGTTAAAACGCATCCAAACCTGTTAAAACTTTTTTAATCACGTCCAAACCTGTCAAAACCTGTTAAAACACGTCCAAACCTGTTAAAACGCATTTAAACCTGTTAAAACCTGTTCAAACACGTCCTAACCTGTTAAAACACGTCCAAATCTGTTAAAAATTGTTCAGCCACGTCCAAACCTGTCAAAACATGTTCAAACACGTCCAAACCTGTTAAATCTCGTCCAAACCTGTTAAAACACGTCCAAACCTGTCAAAACCACTTCAAACACGTCTAAACCTGTTAAGCACTTCCCAACCTCTTAAAACATGTCCAAACCTGTTAAAACATGGTCAAACACGTCCAAACCTGTTCAAACCTGTTCAAACATGATCAAACACGTCCAAACCTGTTAAAACGTGTTAAAACACATTCAAACAAGTCCAAATTTGCTTAAACTCGTCCAAACCTGTCAAAACACGTCCAAACTTGTTGCTATAGAGCGGCAACCTCAAATTAGTCCCTTATTAGTGACTGAAATAATGGATTTTTTTAGGTTTTTAGTGACTACGCTGAACGTTGTGTTAAAATAAATCCGATCGGCAATTGGAAAACTAATACTATAAATAAAGCGATTTGTATGCTTGGCCATGATGTCGATCCCAGCATTTGGGATTGGATCGGTGTATTTCATGTAAGATTTCTTTTCCTTTATCTAAATTTTATTAATTTTTTTTGATTTAGGATGGATTTACTAGTCTGGATGAGTACGTGGCCTTTATATATATTTCGAATAACCATACGGATCTGATGGGTGCGACGATTGCGGTCACTCCGCCCAAAAACGGGGATAAAATCGAATTGAACTTTTATGAAAATATAATCCGGACGCCTGGGAAATACAGGTTGATCTATTTCACCCAAGATTCGGGAAGCGTGCTCGGCATGAGTCAGCCTTTCGAGCTCATCCAAGGGGAAGACCAGGAACCGACGAATCTCGACTGGTGACAAACACCTCACACCTTTGCCAAAAACTAATTTTCGCAAAGGTGTGATCCAAAATAGACACATTTTTTGATTTTCTGTGATCATTTTTTTGGATTTGCACGTTTATTCGACCCAGCCAGACTTGAGCCTGAGGTGTCTTCAGTTTGGCCCACAATTTCGGGCCTAAATCTGAGTCGTCCAAGGCTTCTCCCATTGCATTGTCTTCATTTTGGCTCGATTTGTTCCTTTTATAGCGTTCAATGTCACTTTTTGAAAATCCCACCGACATTCCAGTATTGGAGGTGTCACCACCAAAAATCTTTTTAAAACCGCTCATCCAGGAATGGGTTTTATTGTCCAGCCATTTTTTGGTCTAGAAAGTCAGGGAAAATGAAGAAATATCAATGTTTGGGCATGATTTGTTTCATTCATGTAAAAAAGACAATATTTTGAATCACGATTATTTCGAAATAAAACCCTTTTTGGAAAGCCCTTTAAAATACGCTTTTTAGGTTTCGACCCCCAAAATTTGACGTTTTTAACGTTTTGACTTGAAAAATTGAATGCTTTCTGTGTGGGCCAATATTATCATGACACGAGTACCTAAAAAATGCTTTATTTTATCGATAAAAAATTTTTAATAGGAAATAAACTGAACGGGTGTTATAGAAAATGTAAGCACTAGTTAGAAAAATGTTTGTCGAAGCCTCGATTCCAAAATAGCTCATATTTTGTTAATTTTACGTTTTTTTGTTATATTTTGTTATTTGTTATTATTAGGGTGTTAGTTTCTATTTTTTGTTATCCTTATAGAGAGGTTTATTGAGTAGGCGGACTATATTTTTAAGTGCCTAAAATATTGTATGTACTTAATTTTTAAGATGTATCAGTATTATTTGAACAATATTGTTGTGTACTTAAAAATAATAAATAAAAAATGAGAATATTTCTGTTTTTATATAGGGAACGGTTTGTTTCCTGAGAGGGGCAGGATAAAAACCTTGTAATTTACTATTTTAACTCTCCCATCACCTCCCCTACTTTTCTCCACCTTCCACTACTCTCCCATCATATCCTAGTTTCCCACCCTGTATATGGTAGGGCGTTAGGAGGGGATGGGAGAGTAGTGGTGGTTGGGGGAAGTGGGAGAGGTGAAGGGAGAGTAGTGGAAGGTTGGGGATGTAGGAGAGGTGATGGGGGAGTATTGGAAGGTGATCTCTTCACCAAAAAAAAA
>JAGWEN010000615.1:0-69234 GCA_018703685.1 Orius laevigatus | reverse complement strand
ATTGGAACCCCTGCAGTACTCGTGTGGCACCCCTGCTGTACGGTTGGCACCCCTGTTGCACTGTTGGCACCCCTGCTGTACCGTTGGCACCCTTGTTGCACCGTTGGAACCCCTGTTATACTAATGGCACCCCTGTTGTACCGTTGGCACCTTGTTGCTCCGTTGAACCCCTGTTATCTACGATGGCACCCCTGCTGTATCTATTGGAACGCCCTGACAGTACTGTTGGCACCGCTGTTGTACTGTGGCACCCCTGTTGTACTGTGGCACCTGTTATAATGATGGCACCCTGTGTAAACTAGTGGAACCCTTGCAGTACTGTTGGAATCCCTGCAGTACTGTTGGCACCCTTGCTGTAAGCTGTTGGCACCACTGTTCCGCTGTTGGCGTCCCTATTGTACCACGTGGCACCCCTGTTGCACCGTTGAAACCTCCTTTTATACTGATGGCACCCCTGTTGCACCGTTGGTACCCCTGCTGTAACTGTTGGCACCGCCCCTGTTGCACTGTTGACGTCCCTATTGTACTCGTTGGCACCCGTTGAACCACCATTGAGACCTTCAGTACTGTTGGCACCCAGTGTATGTGGCACCCCTGTTGTACTGTTGGCACCACATGTTTCACTGTTGGACCCCTGTATAATGATGGCACTCCTGTTGTATACTATTGGAACCCCCACAGTACTGTTCGGACCCCTGCAGTACTGTTGGCCCCTTGCTGTACTGTTGGCACCTACTGTTATGCTGTTGTCGTCCCTATTGTACCGTTGGCACCCCTGTTGCACCGTTGGAACCCTTTTATACTGATGAGCACCCCTGTGCCCGTTGGTACCCCTGCTGTACTGTTGGCACCCCTGCTGGCACTGTTGACGTCCTAGTGTACTGTTGGCACCCTGTGCACCATTGGAACCCCTTCCGTACTGTTGGCACCCCAGTTGTATTGTCCGGCACCCTGTTGCTACTGTTGCACCCCTGTTTCACGGTTGGAACCCTGTTATAATGATGGCTACTCACCTGTTGTACTATGGAACCCCTACAGTACTGTTGGACCCCTGCAGTACTGTTGGCCCCTTGCTGTACTGTTGGCACCACTGTTCTGCTGTTGGCGTCCCTATTGAACCGGTGCACCCTGTTGCCCCGTGGAACCCCTTTTATACTGATGGCACCCTGTTGCACCGTGGTACCTGCTGTACTGTTAGGCACCCACTGTTGCACTGTTGTGACGTCCCTATTGTCCTGTGTGGCACCCTGTTGCACCATTGGAACGCCCTCAGTACTGTTGGCACCCAGTTGTATTGTGGCACCCCTGCTTGTGACTGTTGCACCCCTGTTTCACTGTGGACCCCTGGTATAATGATGGCACTCTGTTGTACTATTGGAACCCTACAGTAACGTGTTGGAACCCCTGCCGTATCTGTTGGCCGCGCTGCTGTACTGTTGGCACCACTGTTCTGCTGTTGGCGTCCCTAATGTACCGTGGCACCCCGTTTGCACCGTGGAACCCCTTTTATACTGATGGCACCCCGGTGGCACCGTTGGTACGCCCATGCTGTACATGTGGCACCCCTGTTGCACTGTGACGTCCCTATTGTACATGTTGGACACGCTGTTGCACCATTGGAGACCCTTCAGTCCTGTTGGCACCCCAGTTGTATTGTTGGCACCCCTGTTGTACTGTGGCACCACCTGTTTCACTGTTGAGCTGTTATAATGATGCACCCCTGTTGTACTATGGAACCCGCTGCAGTACTGTGTGGAATCCCTGCAGTACTGTGGCACCCTGCTGTACTGTTAGGCACCACTGTTCTGCCGTTGGCGTCCCTATTGTGTACCGTTGGCACCCCTGTTGGCACCGTTGGAACCCCTCTATACTGATGGCACCCTGTTGCACATTGGAACCCCTGCAGATACTGTGTGGCACACCCCAGTTGGATTGTGGCACCCTGTGTACGGTTGGCACACCCCTGTTTCACTGTGGAACCCCTGTTATAATGATGGCACCCTGTTGTACATATTGAAAACCCCTGCCAGTACTGTTGGACCTGCGTACGTTGGAATCCGCAGTACTGTTGGCACCCTTGCTGTAACTGTTGGACACCACTGTCTGCTGTTGGCGTCCCTATTGTACCGTGGCACCCTGGCTATTTTTCTTCGCTATTTC
This sequence comes from Orius laevigatus, assembly GCA_018703685.1. Classification (NCBI taxonomy): domain Eukaryota; kingdom Metazoa; phylum Arthropoda; class Insecta; order Hemiptera; family Anthocoridae; genus Orius; species Orius laevigatus. The sequence goes on along the minus strand of JAGWEN010000615.1, from coordinate 67,074 downwards.
TTGCACCGTTTGAACCCCTCTATAATACTGATGGCACCCTGTGGCACCATTGGAAACCCCTTGCATGTACTGTGAGCTACCCCAGGGTTGTATTGTGGCACCCCTGTTGTACTGGTGGCACGCCCATGTTGCACTGTTGGATCCCTGCAGTACTGTGGCACCCTTGCTGTACTGTTGGCACCACTGTTCTGCTGTTGGCGTCCACTATTGTACCGTTGTGCACTGTCTGTTGCACCGTTGGAACCCCTTTTATACTGATGGCACCCCTGTTGTACTGATGGCACCCCTGTTGCACTGTTGGCGTCTCTATTGTACCGTTGGCACCCTTGTTGCATCGTTGGAACCCCTGTTATACTGATGGCACCCGTGTTGTACTGTTGGTACCACTGTTGTACTGTTGGCGTCCCTGTTGCACTGTCGGCTCCCCTGTTGTATTGTTGGCAACCCTTTTGTTGTCACCCCTGGTTTTTTTATATTCGGATCACATTTCATCTTTTAATTTTACATTTTCAGAGCATGCGATAATGAAGAAGCGAAAGCGAGTATATCAGAGTACAACTACAGCCACATTTATACGTCTTTTACGATAACGCTTTACCAACGCAGAAACGAATCTCAGCAAAAAGGTGAGAGTGATCATTATTCATATCAACAACGCTGGCACAAAGTAAACTTATCTGCGCGGACTATTGGTGCATTCAAATATTTCACAATCTTCTTATTTTCTTCAAGTCTACTCTAGTGCTATGCTTTTTTCCTTCATATTCAAGGGACGAAACTTTTTTCTGATCCATTTGTGTTTCTTCTTAGTAAATAATATTTTTGTTTGATTACAGACATTGCTTTTTCACTTAGGTAAGCCATTTCTACATGCTAATGGTGTTTAGGGCACGATTGTTGAAGTCTAAAAATGCTGCTGTACATTTTGAAATGTTGAAGTAGAATTTTTATAATGTTTTTTGTGCCAAAATAGCATGTTTTCTGTCTACTTTTGGATGTAAAGGCTTTAATCTAAAAAACCATAGGCAGTCAAGCTGTCACACTAGCTTTGTCTGTCTCGCTGGGACATTAGTTCATCCGTGTAAGAAAAACTAAAGTGTGTTGAGTGAGCGAGGTCTATAGAGCCCCGATTTTGAGAAAGTTATGGGTAGGGCCTCCACACCAGTTTATACCAGAACCAAAAAAGAATTAAATGCCAAATTGTTGCTTGCATGCTATATGTAGATATTCTAATGGATGCATGTTGTTTTTTTAAAATATAGCGTTATCAGTGGACTAAAGATAGCTACTTATTGCCTCAGTACCTGGGGAATTAAGTGTGTTTTAAAACTGTGTGTCAAATTCGACCGACTGAAAGAATAACCTCATGATTATGCTGTTTGGAGCATGATCTATCTTTGTCGAACATAAGTAGTGTTAAACTTTTTCGTTTATTTTTATTTGTACATTTGATAATTTATTTTCATTTCCAGTTCATAAAGTCTCATCGTGAGAACTAGAGCTGTACTTGGAGTATTTGACAAGCTGTTGACATTGCTGCTGATCTAATTTCAGAAGAAATGGCAGTGCCATAGTATTAAGCTCGACTATTGCCAATCGCTGCATCCCGGTGTGAATTCTCATAAGTAACGAAGAGAAGCCATTAGGTATAGTATTTCATTTTTGGCTTCGTTAATTTTGCGTTTTTTTGTAGGTATTTTGTTCTCTGGTATCAAATACTTATGAAAACTCGAATGCTGATGTCGCATGCTTTGTTTTCGACGTTGGTTCCCGGCTTTCAAAGCCTTATCATGATACCCTCCGGTGATTGGAGGTAATGAACGTGTTTCGCATGATATTCACTCACGGTAATGTTTTTGATTTAAAAGCGACTTTTTCAAGGGGATTTTTTTCAGGACGCGATCTCTGTGGTTTGATATTCAACCGGTTATCCACGCTCAAGTGGCGAACGACCTCCTGAAGACGCTGACAAATATTATTATATGATGCGCTATTAGCAGATACATGTGGGTCACTCAGGAAAGTTGGTCGTTAGAGAAGGTTGGCAGTCGCTGCTAGAGGCCGGGAAGGCAGCTAGACGCAGAGAAGCCGGTTACGCCAGGCCGGGGGCATCGGCTAGAAGACTCTAGAGAAGCGTTCCAGAGGCTAAGGCCAGGCCTGGGGCGCAGCTATGAGGCATAGAAGAGGCCAGGGGCGGCTAGAGCGCTGAGCAGGCATGGCGGTGGCTAGATGCCGGGGCGGCTAGAATCACAGACAGGCTTATGACTCAGGTCGGGGGCGGCCCATAGAATCACACGGCCCAGACGGTTAGAGAGACGCCGGCGGCGGTCTAGAATCACGACAGAAGCGTAGAGGCCGTGGCTAGAATCTATCAGCAAGGTTAGAGCTTGAGGCACCGCGGGCGGCTAGAATCCACAGATGGTTAGAGGCCAGGGGCGGCTAGATGCTGGCGGGCAGGGCTAGAATCTCAGAAGTCAGAGCTAGAGAGCCCAGGGCGGCTAGAGGCTAGAACCAGGGGTCGCTGGATGTGCGGGGTAGGCTAGAGTGCTGGGAGGCTGGCTCAGAGGCCGGCCGGGCGGCTAGAGGCCGGGGGCGGCTAGAGGCCGCGGGGCGGACCTAGAGGCCGGGGCGGCTAGAGGCGCCTGGGACGGCGGCTAGAACGCTCAGACGGCTAAGCCAGGACAGAAGGTTAGAGGCTAGCAGGCGGACGGAGTGACTGGGATGTCAGGGTGGCTGATGCTGAAGTGCGGCTGGAGGCCGGGGGTGCTGTATAGAATCGTCACAGGATGGTCAGAGGCTAGAGGCCAGAAGGGCGGCTAGGCCGGAGCGGGCTAGAAGCCGAGAAGGTAAGAGCGCAGGGGCGGCTAGAGAGCTAGAGGCAGGTGGTGGCTCAGATAGCCGGTGGGGCGTGAGCCTAGAATCACGAGAAGGTTCAGCCAGGTCTGCGGCTAGAATCACAGAAGTTAGGTAGCGCGGGGGTGCTAGACATCCACAGAAGGTTAGAGAGCTTGAGGCCAAAGGGGCCTAAGGGCGGCCTGCGATGCTGTGGCGGCTAGAGCTCTACATGATGGTTAGAGGCCAGGGCGGACTAGATTGCTGTGGGGCGGCTAGAATCCTCAGAGGTCAGAGGAGCGTAGAGGCCAGTGTGCGTGACTAGAGGCTAGATAAAGCCAGGGGTGCGCTAGGATGTCGGGAGGTGGCGTAGATGCTGGCGGGCGGCTGGAGGCCGGGTGCGCTAGTAATCCACCATGATGGTCGATGAGGCTAGAGCCGGGGGCGGCTAGAAACCAGGGTGGCTGGATGCCAGGGCAGCTGAGGCGCAGCTAGACATCCAGAGAAGGTTAGAGGCTGGAGGTCAGGAGTGGAATGGATGGCCGCGGACTCGAGGCCCGAAGTCCAGAGCTAGAAATTAATTAATTATTAAAATGAATAGATATAAACTAATTAAAAATTATTTATTAATTAGTAATATTTTGTATTACATTTTATTTAGGTTCAAGAATCGAATGGAAGACAAGGCATTCAAACACAACATCGATGTTTCACTTTGTTATTCGAACGATTTCAAGGAGTATATCTTCCTCAATTTTTCCAAACTTTTCTCCCAACACGAATCTTTTCAAGCCATAGTTAGGTTGATTATTCGCATTTCCTTTCCGTTTTATTCAATTTAAATGCTTTAGAAATACGCTTCGATGCGGAAACAATGCGACCGACGCGCCGGCACAAACATGTGGACCCCGTTGAAAACCTGTCGCGATCGCTTTGATCAAATGGGTCGCTAACTTTACTCATTTGACGAAAACTCATCCGCATACTCAGATCGGTCGATCGGCCATAGTATGAATGAATAATGTTATATTCGTCCTTTTTTTCAGTATTAGCGAATGAAAATGATGGAGAACGATCGCCGCAGAACTGAGCTGAGGTAGGGTAAGCGTAGGCCAAGCAGGGTGGCGACACTGTTGTTCAACGCTTTTTCCACGTTGAAGTGCGCCTTTCTGAGTAGACTTGGAAGTGGTGTGGAGGGTGAGGGTGGTTGGGGAAGTGATTAATTTTTCATTCGCCTTTGCAGTGAATGATCCGAATTTGTCAGTACTTTTCAAATGTCCGACGATGTAACTATACTCGACATAGAGAGATAACGTCAATTCATCCATAGAAATGCTCACAGGCAGGCGTTTTTGCTTGGATTTCACATATGGCCCAGGCGCTATTCGAGAGGCTATCCGACGTTTATAAAGATTGGATTCAGATGAATGTAGGTCTCAGAATAATGCGGGAAATTTTGTGCTTATTCAAAACTCGCATTTTTATCGTGTATTCAAAAAGGTATAGAAGTGCCCGCGTTTTATTAGAGCCAGATCGACTGGCACAAAATTCAGGTCCGCCGTGCATCAGATCTGTCAAGTGTATGGATGGTAATAGAGTTTTGTTAAAATTTATTCCGGATCATAAAAAATTGTTTGAATTTTTAGAGCGCCGAGCGATTCAACGAAGTAACAAGACTGAGAAATGATTCATACATAGGAGCAATAACTAAAGAAAATTTTATAGTCCGAGCTGGTTTACAGGTACTGCAGATTTAATGCCACTCGCACCCTTAACTTTTTTTCTTTTTCTTCAGAATGTGCTTGCAAGTTTTTATTACTGATGCGGCGAACGTTTTTTTGCTGGAAGTCAGTCCAGAAAGTAGCGAATATCTCGACGAGCAGGTCGAAATTTGATAAGCGAGTCCTTAATATCTATCGTTACATGGTTATGCATACCAACATGGAATCAAAACCTCGGTATGTTTTTATTTATAATCATTTATGAACATCATCATTTTTTTGCAGGGAACAACTCCGATCGTGTCTTATTCATATAACCTCTCTCTATCCTTTCACCAAATCCGCCAAAGAAAAAAGAAGAAATGTTAGGAGGAAGGCTTGCTCCTGCTATATTTCAGGTTTTGAAGTCGTTTTTTCTTTTTAAAATTTTATTTTGTGATTTTTAGACGCTTATAGTGACTTGGATTAAGCAACTTGAATGTCGTCATCTCGCAGCATCTTTGGGATCAGTTTTTCAATGTCCTCAGCATGTTGACCAACTGGGAAGACCTGATTAAGAATGGGCTGTAAGTTTAGCGAAATTTGGCCCTTTTTCTTTTCTAATTTGACTTTAGAAAACGCTCGAAACGATTGACTAGAGTGCTCGCACGTCATGTTTATTCGTTGGAGATTGACCGATCTGCCGTTGGACCGTTTAAGCGAGCAGAGAAGACGAGCGACAGAGAAAAGGAGTCTGTGGAACCAAAACGAGAAAGTCGACTCCTCTGCACCTCAAGTCGATCCAGACAACTCAATCAAACCTCCGACGACCAACACGGGTATTTTTTTATCTGTTGCATACATAGTAGCATACATAGTATATACATAGTATATACATAGTATATACATGGTATATACATGGTATATACATGGTATATACATGGTATATACATGGTATATACATGGTATATACATGGTATATACATGGTATATACATGTTATATACATGGTATATACATGGTATGTACATGGTATATACATGGTATGTACATGGTATATACATGGTATGTACATGGTATATACATGGTATGTACATGGTATATACGTAGTATATACATAGTATATACGTAGTATATACATAGTATATACGTAGTATATACATAGTACATGTGTAGTATTTAAGTAATAATAATAATTTAAAAAAAAAAAAGAAAAAATTATTTTCCAATGTTCAATTGTGGTGGATTGTAGGCCTGAAGTTACCAGTAGTATATACATAGTATATATATAGTATATATATATTATATATATATAGTATATATATAGTATATATATAGTATATATATAGTATATATATAGTATATATATAGTATATATATAGTATATATATATAGTATATACATAGTATATACGTAGTATATAAATAGTATATACATAGTATATACGTAGTATATAAATAGTATATACATAGTACATGTGTAGTATTTCAGTAATAATAATAATTTAAAAAAATAAAAAATTAATATATACATAGTACATACATAGTACGTACATAGTATATACATAGTACATACATAGTATATACATATTGTATACATGGTATATAAATAGTACATATAAAGTACATACACATTACGTACATTTCTAAATTTGACATTTCTTTCTAGATCATTCCGCGCCGACAGGAAAAGGAGCGGTTTTATCTTCGCCTCTTCGTCGCTCTTCGAGTGAGCCGAATGTCGCTCGTACCAGAAGAAAGATCTCGTATCACGATATTTCAACGAATACTATGAATATATCGAGTAAGAAAGTTTAAGAAAAACAAATTTTATAACAAAATTTTTTATTTTTATTTTTAGATTTGTGCGAACTTGATTTAGAGGATGTACAATTAGGGGAGGTAGATCATCAAAGTGCGGAACCTAAATTAAATAGGAAATGGAGATCTATGGACTCATTTAGAGGTAAATTTAATAGGTTGGTGGGAGGTGGTGGAGGGGGAAGGGAAGGTTGTTTCTTTCACACACAATTTACCAAACACTTTTAGTATTAAAATCCAAAAAGTCCTGATATATAAAAAATGGTTTGCTAGGAAATTTAATAGTAAATTTTTAGCTCGTCGTTTGAATGCATGTTGTGACTCAGAATGTGCGACAAGATCGCCGTCTCCAGCTCCATCGAGCGGCCTCGAAAGCAATTCGTTTAAAGACTCTCCTATGCAGTTGGACGTTTTAAACACCGAAAACGCCACTTCAGGTTAGTAAAAGATTGTAAAAAAAAAAAAAAAAATTGGTCTTTTTTTTCTTAGAACCTGCAGAAGATGGCAAATCGGTGATGAGTGGAGGAAGTTTGCGTGGATGGTTACCGGACGTCGCCGCAATTTTATGGCTTCGAATGCTCGGCGCTCTTGGGGACGTTAATAAAATCCAAGACCCTGCATTACACTACAACGTATTTTCATTTCTCATCGAACTTTTTGAAATACTTTCCAAGGTTTGTATTTTTCATGATTAATTTATGAAAACCATAATTTTTTATTTATTTTTTAGATTCGCCTCAATCAAGGGATCCCGAATGATTCTCAATTGACCCCTCCCCCACCAGAATTGGTGCCCCCGTTGACAATATTTGCTCCATGGAGTTTTCAGGTTGGTTTTCTCCAACTTGCGGCTGTGGGGAGGCCACAGTTGAACTTATAACACAATTTTTGCGGGCTTTTTGCGGCTGGAGGCCGGGGGCGGCTTGAAGCCAGAGAAGGGTAGAGGTCGGGGGCGGCTAGAAGCCAGAGAAGGGTAGAGGCCAGGGGCGGGTAGAAGCCAGAGAAGGTTAGAGGCCAGGGGCGGCTTGAAGCCAGAGAAGGGTAGAAGCCGGGGGCGGCTTGAAGCCAGAGAAGGGTAGAAGCCGGGGGCGGCTAGAAGCCAGAGAAGGTTAGAGGCCATGGGGCGGCTAGAGGCCGGGGGTGGCTAGAAGCCAGAGAAGGTTAGAGGCCAGGGGCGGCTAGAGGTCGGGGGCGGTTAGAAGCCAGAGAAGCTTAGAGACCAGGGGCGGCTGGAGGCCGGGGGCGGCTAGAACCCAGAGAAGGTTAGAGGCCGGGGGTGGCTAGAAGCCAGAGAAGCTTCGAGACCAAGGGCGGCTAGAGACCGGGGGCGGCTAGAACCCAGAGAAGGTTAGAGGCCGGGGGCGGCTTGAGGTCAAGGGCGGTTAGAAGCCAGAGAAGCTTAGAGGCCGGGGGCGGCTAGAAGCCAGAGGAGGTTAGAGTCTAGCGAAGGTTAGAGGCTAGAGATCGGGGGCGGCTCGAGGCCACACAATTTTTGTGATTGATAACCCAATTTTGTTGTTTTAGGCTCTTAATCTTCCAGAGAGATATCAAAAAGGGAAATTATGTGCCCTACGACTTCTCTGCAATATGACCGTCTTATCGCATGATGTCCCTTTACATTCCAAACATCTTTCCTTGTTTTATTCCGTCTTGCATAAAGGTCTTCTTTCCAAAGATCAAGTAAGGGATTTAAAATGTTAATTTTTATTATAAATTTTTTTATTTTTTCAGGCTGTCGTTAATACTTTAATTAAGTACTGTGGACCACGGTTCTTTTCCATTCAGTTACCTGGATTTTCCTTACTTATAAACGATTTTATAGAAGCAACCAAAACCATTATTTCGTCATGTGATATCAGAAATGTAATTTTATTTATTTATTTATTTATTTTTTTTAAATTAAAATCAATTTTCTAGACTCCTCGAACTGAAGCGATCTCAATTCTTGGGACGATGCTTTCATTTCCGAGCCATTTAATGGATCTTCCTGTTCTCGACGCTGATCCTGAATCGATGAGAAAGTCCAAATGTGCCAACTTAAGGGTAAAAAGTGCATTCTTCTTTTTAAATTATTTATTTTATTTTTTCAGGATAAAGTCTTGAATTTAGTATTAACCGCTGGGAAAACGGAGCCTGCTGGTGTCGCCCGATGCATCGCCTTATCCAATCTTGGAATATTTTTGTATCAAGAATTATTCAAAGGAGCCAAACATCCGAAAATTAAAGAAGCAATCAATACATTACTATTAGCTTTACGAGTAAACATTAATATTTTAGAATATTTAATAATTTAATATAATTTCAGTTTAATCACAAAACAGTTGCTCAATCAGCGTCCGACATTTTACTTCTTCTATGCGACCATGCTGACATTTTAGCCAAAAAGTTTCCTGAAATTCCCCCAAGGATAGTTGAGGTACGCTTTTTTTTTTTAAACGAAAATTTAATCTATTTATACCGTTGGAAAGCTCTTTAAAGTAGCTAAAGTTTATACTTAATGCATAAAATCGCTCAGACTGCTCCTTAGCCTTCAAAAATGGACGTAAATTGTTAGGTGAATGTTTAGGTCCATTTTTGAGGGCTAAAGAGTGATCTGAGCGATTTTATGCATTTATTAAATTTTGTGGCTTTTTAAAAGAGCTTTCCAACGGTATAAATATCGATAAAAAATGTCAAAAATTGTGCAAGTTACGGGCATTTAAAGGTTTAATTTTTAGGTTTTGGTGGGAACTTTAAGCCATCTAATGCCAATTGGTGACAGCGACAAAAGACTTTTGACTTCTCTCGTATTTTGCTTAGGAGAATGGACTATGAATATACCAATTAGTCAGTTGGTCCATCCTCGCAACGGGACCTGTTTGTTGAATAATGTTTTTAAGGTAAATAAATAGAATTAATAATTTTAAATCAAATATTGTTTAGGTTTTGGATGATTTGAGCGAAGGAGGAAAAGGTCGTGGAGTTCAAGTTGGTTCTTTCCATCCAGACTTGATCCAAGAGTTCAATCCGAATATAACATCGGACGACTTAAAGCAGCAAGATTTACCTCAAGGAAGGAGGACGATGTTTGCATCCAGCCCAGCATCGCCTGCTCACTTAATATCCACAGCCCATTCCATTCAATTAGCCGCTAAACTTGTCATTTCGCATTTAGTGAACAATCTAGGGCATTTCCCTTTGACGAGCGGAGGTGCGAATCTTGGCTCTTTGGTCTTCGAACAGGACGACATGCCTGGTTTCAGCGGCGATCAATTATCACCTCAGTTATTCACTTCACCAAACATCCAGGTATATATATGTATATATATAATATATAAAGGATATATATATATATATATATATATATATATATATAATATATATATATATATATATATATATATATATATATATATATATAATTCTTAATGTTATTGAAACCGAAAACACTTTGCGTGTAATAATAATTAAGTTGTAAACTCACACATAAAAAAGAGGACAAATAGAAAAAAATACCGAATATTTCGACTGGTTCGTCGTTTTCAGCGGCGCTCAGAAGAATGAGCCAGTCTTCTCCCTTCCCTCAGTGTCGAAGCGGGTCTCCGTGGATGGAGGGGGTTTTTCGGTTTAACGGACCAATCGAACGTTCTAGGTCTAACGGTTTTGCCTCGCTCTGACCGTTGGGGAGGAGTGGGGAGAAGTAGGAAAGGGAAGAGAAAAAATAAATAAATAAAAATAAAAAAAAATATAAAAAATAAAAAAATAAAATAAAATAAAATAAAAAAATAAAAATAAAATAAAATAAAATAAATAAAATAAAAATAAAAAATAAAATAAAATAAAATTAAAAAATAAATAAAATAAAATAAAAAATAAATAATAAACTAAAATGCTAATTGTGTGAGTGTGGTGTGCGTATGTGTGTGGGTGTGTGTGGGTGTGTAATTAATTTGTCTTTTTCTTATTGAGGCCGGGCGGTTGTGTTGCCTTGAGAACCTCAATGTACGCCGCTTCCCACTGTCTTCTTTCTACCTTCGAGGTGTTGGGTGGTAGGACCTTTACGATTTGGGTTTTGAAGCATTCGTCGAATGTTTCACAACCATGGGAGCGGGTATGTACGGCCACCGGTAGGTACGGTTTGTGGGCGATGGAGTCTCTATGCCCGGTCTCCATCGCCCACAAACCGTACCTACCGGTGGCCGTACATACCCGCTCCCATGGTTGTGAAACATTCGACGAATGCTTCAAAACCCAAATCGTAAAGGTCCTACCACCCAACACCTCGAAGGTAGAAAGAAGACAGTGGGAAGCGGCGTACATTGAGGTTCTCAAGGCAACACAACCGCCCGGCCTCAATAAGAAAAAGACAAATTAATTACACACCCACACACATACGCACACCACACTCACACAATTAGCATTTTAGTTTATTATTTATTTTTTATTTTATTTTATTTATTTTTTAATTTTATTTTATTTTATTTTTTATTTTTATTTTATTTATTTTATTTTATTTTATTTTTATTTTTTTATTTTATTTTATTTTATTTTATTTTTTTATTTTTTAATATTTTTTTTTATTTTTTATTTATTTATTTTTTCTCTTCCCTTTCCTACTTCTCCCCACTCCTCCCCAACGGTCAGAGCGAGGCAAAACCGTTAGACCTAGAACGTTCGATTGGTCCGTTAAACCGAAAAACCCCCTCCATCCACGGAGACCCGCTTCGACACTGAGGGAAGGGAGAAGACTGGCTCATTCTTCTGAGCGCCGCTGAAAACGACGAACCAGTCGAAATATTCGGTATTTTTTTCTATTTGTCCTCTTTTTTATGTGTGAGTTTACAACTTAATTATTATATATATATATATATATATATATATATATATATATATATATATATATATATATATATATATATATATATATATATATATATATATATATAAAATTTATTATAATATATATATGTCATTTTAGGTTCTTGTCACAAGTCTTCAGCAGCTCGTTTCCTTGGTATCTGTCCCTACGTTAGATATCTCCAGTAAAAGTCTCCAAGGTTTGGTTTCTGCTCCTTCTCAGGTTAGAGTGCTTGTGCGAGATCTCGCTGGAAAAGCATGCTGGGATGCTGCGATACTGTACGGCCAGCCTGAAGACTCCGCTGATTCAAGTAAGCCATTTTAAAAATCTCAAAAATTAATTTTTTTTTTAGAATTAGCTTCCTTACCTCTTGAATATCCTGTGGATGTTGTAAACAACTCAATTATGAATTCGCTAAGTGTTAGCGCATTGCCACAGCATACTATGAGACATCGAGAACCACATGTGCTTCCTACGTATTCAAATTCTGCAGAAGACATGGACAATTTGGACGATGTAAGATAATGTCATGCAAACAAAAAAAAATATTCTTTTTAGTTACTGCAATATATTGGATATTCATCTCCTGAGCTTCTTGAAAGCCTGGATGTACCTCGAAATGTACCATCCGTATCGCTCAATGCGGATTTGGAGCAGGAAGCCATGGGATCGATTTTAAGCATGCGTATATTACAACAGGACTACATAAGCGAATCGGCCAACCAAATACCCATGTATGACCATCAAAAGATCCATTTAATGGTCTAATTTTTCATTTTAGTGATTTTTTCCCAAGTGCTGAAAACGCGGAAAAAGTAGAGGAGTCGCCGTTTCAATACTGTCGCCTTCTCTTTTCTCAATTCGGAATGCACGGCTGGGACCTTCGACCTCTTCTTCATCTAGTCGATAAAAACGATAAGCTTCTTAGGGAAATGAGAAATCTCGATTCACAGGTTTGTCGTTGAAGTGGCAGCTTGAAAAATTGCCTTTTTTATTTTCAGAGATGCCGCCAGACGCATAAAATTGCGATAATTTACGTAGCCCAAGGACAAGAAGACAAAAACTCAATATTGTCCAATTCCGGAGGAAGTCCTGCTTATGAAGAATTTATTGCCGGACTTGCTTGGGAGGTAATTAAAGTGTTATAAATTTTTTAAAAGACAGTCAGCCCTTGGATTCGACCACGCTGTCTTTTATATAAGACCTTGGTCTTTTATATAATACCCCTGTCTTTTATATAAGGCCCTTGTATTTTATATAAGGCCCATGTATTTTATATAAGGCCCCGTCCTGTAAATAAGACCTTGGTCTTTTATATAAGGCTCCCGTCCTTTATATACTGCCCCCGTCATTTATATACTCCCCCCGTCTTTTATATAAGGCCCCCTTTCTTTATATACTGCCCCCGTCCTTTATATACTGCCCCCGTCCTTTATATACTGCCCCCGTCCTTTATATACTGTCCCCGTCCTTTATATACTGCCCCCGTCCTTTATATACTGCCCCCGTCTTTTATATAAGGCCCCCGTCTTTTATATACCGCTCCCGTCCTTTATATATCGCCCCCATCTTTTATATAAGGCCCTCGGCTTTTATATAAGGCCCCCGTACTTTATATACCGCCCCCGTCTTTAATATAATGCCCCCGTCCTTTATATACCGCCCCCGTCTTTTATATAAGGCTCTCGTACTTTATATACCGCCCCCGTCCTTTATATACTGCCCCCATCTTTTATATACCGCCCCCGTCCTTTATATACCGCCCCCGTCCTTTATATACCACCCCCGTCTTTTATATACCGCCCCCGTCCTTTATATACAGCCCCCGTACTTTATATACCGCCCCGTCCTTTATATACCACCCCCGTACTTTATATACCGCCCCCGTCTTTTATATACCGCCCCCGTCCTTTATATACCGCCCCCGTCCTTTATATACCGCCCCCGTCCTCTATATACCGCCCCCGTCCTTTATATACCGCCCCCGTCCTTTATATACCTCCCCCGTCCTTTATATACAGCCCCCGTACTTTATATACCCCCCCGTCCTTTATATACCACCCCCGTACTTTATATACCGCCCCCGTCTTTTATATACCGCCCCCGTCCTTTATATACCGCCCCCGTCTTTTATATACCGCCTCCGTCTTTTATATACCGCCCCCTTCTTTTATATACCGCCCCCTTCTTTTATATACTGCCTCCGTCCTTTATATACCACCCCCATCTTTTATATAAGACCCCTGTCTTTTGTGTACTGCCCCCGCCCATTATATAATGCCCCCGTCTCACCTTCGTCTGGAAAGTGTTAACGAAAAGTCTTAGGTTGAGCTTGAAACCCATATGGGGTTCATGGGTGGACTCCAGCGGAACAAAATGACTGGCTCGACGGCCCCATATTATGCGACATCTTTCACCGAAGCCATGTTTCACGTTTCGACACGTATGCCGTCAACGAATCCCGAAGCTCTCCTTCAAAAGGTTTGTAAAAACAAGTTTTTTAGAAATAAATTACGGTTTTATTCAGACTCGCCACTTGGGAAACGATGAGGTACACATAGTTTGGTCCGAGCACACTAGAGATTACAGACGCGGCATTATACCGACAGAATTCTGCGACATTTTAATCGTCATATATCCACTACCATATCGGCTTTATAGAATTCAAGTTTCCCGAAAACCAGATGTAAGTATAACTAAGTTTATGGAAAAAAAAAAAAACTTTTTTTTAGGTACCATACTTTGGGCCTTTATACAATGAAGCTGTCGTCGGTCATCAAGAGCTTCCAGGCTTGGTTCGAGCCACTGCGTTGAGTGCTTCAAGAGCTAAAAGGAGCATGCTTCAATTTTACCAGCAATAGTAATATTTTTAATTAATAATTCATCTTTTAATTGTTTTTTTTTCCAGCTATGAAGAAAGAGGAAGGTCTTTAGAGACTATAATTAAAAATCATAAAAAGCCCTGCACTTTTGAAGAATTTACTGCAAATATATTTTCACCTGTTCAACCCAACCTAGAGACAGGACAAAAAAGTATTAGTAAGTTACATTTTAATAAAACAGGGTTTCCAACAACCGGGAAAACATGGTATGTTATAAATGATGCATAACTTATAGCTGGAGGTTATACTACGGTTTACTCACAGTTTTTGTTTTAACCTCTAAAATCAGATTTTCTTGGTAGGAAAGTTACATTTTAATAAAACAGGGTTTCCAGGAAAACCTGGTAGGTTATAATTAATGCATAACTTATAGCTGGAGGTTACACCACGGTTTACTCACAGTTTTAACCTCTAAAATTAGGTTTTCATGGCAGGAAAGTTACATTTTAATAAAACAGGGTTGCCAACAACCGGGAAAACCTGGTAGGTTGATGCATAACTTTTAGCTGGAGGTTATACCAAAGTTTACTCACAGTTTTAACCTCTAAAATTAGGTTTTCTTGGTAGGGGGTGTTTTTCTGGAGGATATGAGGGGAAAGGCATTTTCCATACACTTTTTGTTTTAATTTTTTTCAGATACCATTCATCCAATTGTGGACGACGGTTCAGTTTCTTCAGCGGGTTCGAACGGAAGTTCTACTTTAGCCGCTCTTTTAGATTCAACGACACATAAACTCGCCTACGGAACCCAAACCGGAGGTAATTCCTCATTTATTCTTTCACCTTCATTTTTTTCCTTTTTTAGATGACGGAGGAAGCTGGACCAGCGCTGAAGGGAACGAAGTTGCCTGCAACCCCGGCATTTCACCTCGCCTTCACAAAAAGTCCGTGATCAAAACCGGCAGTAAAAAAACCCAACAACTCACCCCGCCGGACAGCCCCATTTCAAAACGATCAAAATAATTTCTTCCAATTTTCTTCAATTAAACTTTTTCTAAGACTTTTATTTCCTAAAATCTCAAAATATGTGATAGCATGTACTTAATAGTATTCTTTAATTTTTAACGCTCATTCCTTTTACTGTATAATTTCGCATTTTTACTTTTAATAGCATTTACAACCAATAATTGTGATAAAAACATTTTTTTTTGTACCTACACAGGGTGTGAATGGCACGAATGCCCCTTTTTGTCAAAATCTTAGTTTTTTACGAAGTGTAGTTTCTTGTATATTCTTCAATATCTTCAAGACTTGAAAAATAAGTGAACTGTGATTAGCAAAATTCCGGTTTTCATGGCCTTTAAATAATCACGCCTTCGAAGATTTTTTCATTTTTCATTGTGATATTTAAAATATAATTATTTTAAGTAATTTTTTTCAATTACTTAAAAAAGCCGTCCAAATTTTAAGTATTGTACATTATACTGTATTTTATGTTAATAAGTTTCAAAAAAGGAAGAAAAACTTATTTCTCTCTTCTCTAAGTCATATTTTTAAATGGTGCGATCATTTTTGAACGAAATACAAATCAAACATTTTAAATTTGTTAGCTTTTTATTTATTGCACTCAAATATTGGTTTATAGCGGTTAATTTTCATTTTATGAAAAATTAATGTTAATTGTTGTCGGTTTATTTTTTTTTTCTTTTATTTTAATTTATATGAAAAAAGTTGTTATAAACTAAAAGAATTATATATTTTAAAAATTGTATTGGACTTTCGACGTTGCAAAAAAAGGTATTTTGTTGTATTCCATTTAAGTGAAATAAAACAAAAATTTACCTATTCTTATTTATTAAAATTCGTTGAATTTTCTTTTACCTTGATCACTTTGATGGCTTACAATCCATAAGCCATGTGCCATAACTTCATTAGTCATGTTATATGCCATAATCCGTGTGCCATTAGCCACAGCCATAAGCTTATTCGATGACACAATTATCATGCCCAAATACTTGAAAAATAAATTAAACGCTTTTGAACCTAAAAATAATAATATTTCAAGCTAAAAATTGTTTCTTTAGAGCTTACTGATAACGTCAGCAGTATAGGTTATGAAAAATTGACGAAGAGACGCGCCGCCATGTTGTGACGTCAGCATGAGTTTCCGAAGATCGACACCAGGCGCCACTGTTCCCCAGTTGAAGCAATCAAATTTTTAAAAGGAAAGAAGTTTCCATTATACTTAAATAATTTTTATTGCTCCACATGACACAAAGATATCACAAAATGCAAACTTGTCGCTCGCTCTTATTTTTTGGCATTTTTAAATAAATTAGAAATAATTTAAATCGTATTTTTTAAGTCGCTTGGGTCGCTGGGGAGGTACTTGGGTCGGCTCCAGGTTTAGTTTCATTGAGCAGAGGTTTGCCGAAGCTCAAACCCAAAAAGCTGCTGAACCAAGCGATCCCTTCTTCTGCAGACTCATTGACTGCATCGATCAAAGCTTCTTCGGAGACTTCCGGCTTGATTTCTGGAGGCTTTTCTTCTTGAATCGTCGAACTGTTCAAAAAAAAGAAATTAAGAGCTTCTGAAATGAATGAACATAGATCACCTCACCTGGTAGAGTTGACCATCTTCATACCCTCAGGCCCCATGACGAAACAACCAAGCTGATAAGTATCTTGAGGATCTCCTAATATTGTTGGTTCCAGGCCAGCACAAGCCTTCATTCCACTTTCCGTAGATTCGACATCACTAATTCTTGCGCACATTTGGGCCAAGTCCAAAAGCAGGTTCATACATGAAACGCTCGCCTTAGTTCCTGAAACTTGATACCTTTTTTTCATAATATCTATATTATGGTTGAATTTAAACCTTTGATTTGTTCTCCATGGAGTTGACTTTCGCCGTAGGAGACGTTCAAAAGTAATCCTTCTTCTCTGGAAATGTATTTCATGATTATACACCCTGGGCCGCCAAGGTCGACGTAGGTCATGTTGAAATCGACGCAGCATTGACATTGAGGACCGGAACAGGAGCAGGGGTTTGCCATGTCGAATTCGCTCAAAGAAGCTGGAGGCTTTTCTTCATTTTGTCTCCCCAAATCTAAACATTTTGAACAATTAGTGGTGGTCTAGGGACGCCCAGGGGGCGATTTACGATCGCCTCCCGCAGACCCTTTTCTCCTCAAGGATCAGGAAGGCATAATTCGATAGAAATTCAACGATTAAAGGGGTTAGTGCGCAGGACGATGATGCACCACCCATTTCCACCCTGCGAGCTCCCTCCGTAACATGCCTTCCTTACTAAATATCGAAAAATGCAGACTTTATAGAATTTTTACGATTCAATTCGCCCTCCAGAGACATTGACTCCCTTATGATTTTCAACTATCTTGGTAATATCGCCATAAAAATTCTACGTTTGATCCTATCGAAAATGTGTTCGAAGTAAAAGTTGCTGGAAATCAAGCGTAGAATCGAATTCCGACGTCAAAACATAAGATTTGCATATAAAATAACGAAGTTAGGGTCGTTCTAGAGCACGCTGTAGGTCGGATCCAAAAGTTATTGATGCCAATCGATTTCTTGTTTAAAATTAAGGGAGGTTTACTTAGATACTTTTTTTCGTAAGGCCAAAAGTCAGGCAGATAATAGGCTGGTATATGTTAAGTTACATAGTATTCGTAACTCCCGAACGTTTGGTCCTATCGAAAACGTGTTCGAAGTAAAAGTTACTGGAAATTAAGCGTAGAATCGATTTCCATAGTCAAAACATGGGGTTTGCGTGTAAAATAACGAAGTTAGGGTTGTTCTAGAGCACCCTGTTAGTCGGATCCAAAATTTATTGATGCCAATCAATTCTTCGTTTAAAATCAAGGGGGGCTTACTTAAAGCTTTTTTTCGTAAGGC
Organism: Orius laevigatus; assembly: GCA_018703685.1. NCBI lineage: Eukaryota > Metazoa > Arthropoda > Insecta > Hemiptera > Anthocoridae > Orius > Orius laevigatus. Next base: position 49,150 of record JAGWEN010000615.1, on the reverse strand, counting down.
CAAAAGTCTGGCAGATAATAGGCTGGTATATGTTAAGTTACATAGTATTCGTAACTCCCGAACGTTTGGTCCTATCGAAAACGTGTTCGAAGTAAAAGTTACTGGAAATTAAGCGTAGAATCGATTTCCATAGTCAAAACATGGGGTTTGCGTGTAAAATAACGAAGTTAGGGTCGTTCTAGAGCACCCTGTTAGTCGGATCCAAAATTTATTGATGCCAATCAATTCTTCGTTTAAAATCAAGGGGGGCTTACTTAAAGCTTTTTTTCGTAAGGCCAAAAGTCTGGCAGATAATAGGCTGGTATATGTTAAGTTACATAGTATTCGTAACTCCCGAACGTTTGGTCCTATCGAAAACGTGTTCGAAGTAAAAGTTACTGGAAATTAAGCGTAAAATCGAGTTCCATAGTCAAAACATGGGGTTTGCGTGTAAAATAACGAAGTTAGGGTCGTTCTAGAGCACCCTGTTAGTCGGATCCAAAATTTATTGATGCCAATCAATTCTTCGTTTAAAATCAAGGGGGGTTTACTTAAAGCTTTTTTTCGTCAGGTCAAAAGTCTGGCAGAAAATCGGCTGGTACATGTTTAGTTGCATTGTTTCGTAACCCCGGAACGTTTGGTCCTATCGAAAATGTGTTTGAAGTAAAACTTACTGGAAATCAAGCGTAGAATCGAATTCAAACGTCAAAAACTAAGGTTTGCATGTAAAATAACCAAGTTAGAGTCGTTCTAGAGCACCCTGTAGATCGGATCCTAAAGTTATAGATGCTAATCGATTCCTTGTTTAAAATTAAGGGGGGTTTACTTCGATACTTTTTTTCTTAAGGTCAAAAGTCTGGCAGATAATCGACTCTAAGTAGAGAAGAAAAAAAAACGGAGGCGTTGGTCATGGTCAAGGAACCGGTAACCGGTATATCATCCGCTGGCTATTCTGATGACCGCAGAAGTTTCATTCCGATAGAGAAATTTAATTTTTCCAATTTGCGGTTTGAAAAACCTAATAGGTCACATGCATCCTAATTGCGGCCAACCATAAAGGGTTCAAGTGCAGCTACATCCAAAGTTTTGAATGAAAATGGATAATAGGAAGGAAAGATGGACAAATTTGGCTGGGCGGAACGCTACCTAGATGCCCATCGAACTCGACCCCAGCTGCTGAAGACGTTGCAGCCTCATATTCATGAATCATTTCAACGATGTCCAGCACGTAGGTATTCGAAAAATGTCAAAAGTGAAGCTAAACTCGATGATTTTTTTGGTGTAAAATTTTTTTTCTTTTACCTTTGTGTGCATGGGGAGAAGCGAACGTCGGAAGAGCAACCGATAAGAAGAAGAGGAGCCGAATATACATGATTGGATGCAGAAAGTGTACTGGAGGAGCATAAGCCTAAGTCGATGGTCAGTAGGTCGTCTTTCATCCGGGGGCTTGACATACTTACTCCCCGCCCCTCCCCCTTTCGTCCTCGCATTGTACTTCATACTTCTCGGTAACTACTTTCACAATTTTTGACTTTTTCCATCATTTGAATAAATCCTAGGAGGTGGGAGTCATTTTTTTACCCGAATTGAAATGAAAGTACAACGAATATTGTATAAAAATAACCGAGTTCCGGCATAGGACGTGCAGCGAGAAAACTCGAATCCAATTTTCAAAACCGATCTTTCTTCCACCTTGACCTTGACACTTCAATGTGAGTGATGGGAGGCCGAAAATTTTTTATTTTTAGATTTCGCCCAAAATCATTATGTACTCTGAATCCTTATCCACATCTGAATATACTTATCAGACACCTCTGAATACCCTGATCACCACCATCTAAATGATCGCCACACTTTGAATACCCTGATCGCCTTTGAACATCCTAATCGCCTCTGAATACCATGATCACCACTCTATGAATCACCATCCTCTGAATACCCTGATCACCATCCTCTGAATACCCTGATCCGGTTATTCTGAATAATCTGATCACCATCCTCTGAATACCCTGATCACCATTCTCTGAATAACCTGATCACCATTCTCTGAATACCCTGATCACCACCCTCTGAATACTATGATCGCCACACTTTGAATATCCTGATCGCCTTTGAACATCCTAATCGCCACCCTCTGAATACTTTAATCACCACCCTCTGAATGCCCTGATCACCATCCTCTGAATACACTGATCACCATCCTATGAATAACCTGATCACCATCCTCTGAATACCCTGATCACCGTTCTCTGAATAACCTGATAGGGTCCTTTTGAATACCATGATCAGGCTCCCCTGAATACCCTGACAGGCTCATCTAAACACCCTGATCAGGTTCCTCTGAATACCCTGATCAGGCTCCTCTAAATACCCTGATCAGGTTCCTCTGAATACCCTGATAAGGTTCCTCTGAATACCCTGATAAGGTTCCTCTGAATACCCTGATCAGGTTCCTCTGAATACCCTAATCAGGTTCCTCTGAATACCCTGATCAGGTTCCTCTGAATACCATGATCAGGCTCCTCTGAATACCATGATCAGGCTCCTCTGAATACCCTGATCAGGCTCCTCTGAATACCATGATCAGGCTCCTCTGAATACCATGATCAGGCTCCTCTGAATACACTGATCGGGTCCCTCTGAATACCCTGATCAGGTTCTTCTGAATACCTTAATCAGAAAACTCTCTGAATACCCTGATCACCATTCTCTGCATATCCTGATCACCACCCTTTGAATACCATTATCACCCCCTGATACTCTGAATATCGCCCTGAATACCCTGATCACCACCCTCTGAATACTATGATCGCCACACTTTGAATATCCTGATCGCCTTTGAACATCCTAATCGCCACCCTCTGAATACTTTAATCACCACCCTCTGAATGCCCTGATCACCATCCTCTGAATACACTGATCACCATCCTATGAATAACCTGATCACCATCCTCTGAATACCCTGATCACCGTTCTCTGAATAACCTGATAGGGTCCCTTTGAATACCCTGATCAGGTTCCTCTGAATACCCTGATTAGGTCCCTCTGTATACCCTGATCCGGCTCCTCTGAATACTCTGATCAGGTTCCTCTGAATACCCTGATCAGGTTCCTCTGAATACCCTGATCAGGCTCCTCTGAATACCCTGATCAGGTTCCTCTGAATACCCTGATCAGGTCCTCTGAATACCCTGATCAGGCTCCTCTGAATACACTGATCAGGTTCCTCTGAATACCCATGATCAGGCTCCCTGAAAACCTGACGGCCCATCTAAACACCTGATCAGGTCCCTCTGAATACCCTGATCAGGTTCTTCTGAATACCTTGATCAGAACACTCTCTGAATACCCTGATCAGAAAACTCTCTGAATACCCTGATCACCACCCTTTGAATACCATTATCACCCCCTGATACTCTGAATATCGCCCTGAATACCCTGATCACCACCCTCTGAATACTATGATCGCCACACTTTGAATATCCTGATCGCCTTTGAACATCCTAATCGCCACCCTCTGAATACTTTAATCACCACCCTCTGAATGCCCTGATCACCATCCTCTGAATACACTGATCACCATCCTATGAATAACCTGATCACCATCCTCTGAATACCCTGATCACCGTTCTCTGAATAACCTGATAGGGTCCCTTTGAATATCCTGATCAGGTTCCTCTGAATACCCTGATTAGGTCCTCTGTATACCCTGATCCTGCTCCTTGAATACCCTGATCAGGTCCTCTGAATACCCTGATCAGGTTCCTCTGAATACCCTGATCAGGTCTGATACCCTGATCAGGTCCTGAATACCCTGATCAGGTCTCTAAACACTCCTGAATCAGTGGCTCCTCTGAATATCCTGATCAGGCTCCTCTGAATACACTGATCGGGTCCCTCTGAATACCCTGATCAGGTTCTTCTGAATACCTTGATCAGAACACTCTCTCAATACCCTTATCATAAAACTCTCTGAGTACCCTGATCACCATTCTCTGCATATCCTGATCACTACCCTCTGAATACCATTATCACCCCCTGATACTCTGAATATCGCCCTGAATACCCTGATCGCCACCATCTGAATAGTGAATACCCTGATCACCATTCTACGCATACCCTGATCACTACCCTCTGAATATCCTGATCACTACTCTGATACTCTGATTATCGAGCTGAATACCCTGATCACCATCATCTGAAAAATACTCTGAATTCATTCAAGTGAGGAGAATGGGGACACACAAAGATTTTCAGTCGATGCAAGATTACGTTTTGTTAATGAAATTCTCGTTTGGAGTTTAAAATTCACTTCGCCTTCGCCTTTCTTCTTCAAAGTCTGCCTACAAAGTGTCTTTCACGTCAAGAAAAAAAGGTCACAGTCCTCCTTAAACATTTTCATTTTTTGTTTCCATTTCGGTTGGTTTTTGGCTCCCCAGAAGAAAAACGAGAATTCGAGAGTTCTTCCTCTTTGACGGAGACTCTTTGCGGAAAATAATTACGTCTTCATGCTTCAAAAATCCATCAACCTCGTACTTTTTAGATGTAGTTTCTCCGATGACTCTGGACCTGATTGGGGTTTTTTCTTCGAACTCGTAGAAGCTCAGGCCTCAATTCCACGGAAAAAGTTGCAAGCCTTTGACGTCCGTTTCGTATCGTGTTGAATGGATTACTTTCTATCCTAATTCATAGCTTAAAACGTGAAAGTGTTCGAACCTACGTAAATATGAGTCATCAGCGAACCGGCCGTTGCGTAGGGGGAAAAACGTCTTGATATCGTTATAGAAAGAGGATCGTATTCAGAATATTCAGAGGTTGGTGATCAGGGTATTCAGTGGGTGGTGATAAGAGTGTTCAAAGGCGATCAGAGTATTCAGATGGTGGTGATCGGGGTATTCAGTTCGATAATCAGAGTAGTGATCAGGGTATTCCGAGGGTGGTGATCAGGGCATTCAGAGGGTGGTGAGTAGGATGTTAAGAGTGTGGCGATTATTCAGATGGTAGTGATCAGGGTATTCAGTGGGTGGTGATTAGGGTGTTCAAAGGCGATCAGGGTATTCAGGTGGTGGTGATCGGGGTATTCAGCTCGATAATCAGAGTATCAGAGTACTGATCAGGGTATTCCGAGGGTGGTGATCAGGGCATTCAGAGGGTGGTGAGTAGGATGTTAAGAGTGTGGTGATCATGGTATTCACATGGTGGTGATCAGGGTATTCAGTGGGTGGTGATTAGGGTGTTCAAAGGAGATCAGCGTATTCAGATGGTGGTGATCGGGGTATTCAGCTCGATAATCAGAGTATCAGAGTAGTGATCAGGGTATTCAGAGGGTGATCAGGGCATTCAGAGGGTGGTGATTAGGATGTTAAGAGTGTGGCGATCATGGTATTTAGATGGTGGTGATCAGGGTATTCAGAGGGTCGTGTTCAGGGTATTCAGAGGGTGGTGATCAGGGTATCCAGAGGGTTCTTATCAGGGTATTCAGAGGGACCGGATCAGGGAATTCAGAGTGACCTGATCATGGTGTTCAGAGGGTGGTGATCAGGGTATTCAGAAGGTTCTGATCAGGGTATTCGAGGGACCTGATCAGGGTGTTCAGAGGTTGGGGATCAGGGTATTCAGAGGGTTCTGATCATGGTATTCAGAGGGTTTTGATCAGGGTATTCAGAGGGTTATGATCAGTGTATTCAGAGACTGTTCTGATCAGGGTATTCAGAGGGTTTTGATCAGGGTGTTCAGAGGGACCTGATCAGGGTGTTCAGAGGTTGGGGATCAGGGTATTCAGTGGGTTCTGATCAGGGTATTCAGAGGGTCCTGATCATGGTATTCAGAGGGTTTTGATCAGGGTATTCAGAGGGACCTGATCAGGGTGTTCAGAGGTTGGGGATCAGGGTATTCAGTGGGTTCTGATCAGGGTATTCAGTGGGTTCTGATCAGGGTATTCAGTGGGTTCTGATCAGGGTATTCAGATGGACCTGATCAGGGAATTCAGAGGGACCTGATCATGGCATTCAGAGCGTTCTGATCATAGTATTCAGAGTGACTTGATCAGTGTGTTCAGAGGGACCTGATCAGGGTGTTCAGAGGTTGGGGATCAGGGTATTCAGTGGGTTCTGATCAGGGTATTCAGTGGGTTCTGATCAGGGTATTCAGATGGACCTGATCAGGGAATTCAGAGGGACCTGATCATGGCATTCAGAGCGTTCTGATCATAGTATTCAGAGTGACTTGATCAGTGTGTTCAGAGGGTGGTGATCAGGGTATTCATCGCGTTCTAATCAGGGTATTCATACCGCTATTTCAACGTCTCCCCCAACATCCTACTATTCGTAAAGTGTTCTCAAAACAAAGTTCAAAACAAAAATAAACAAAAAAGAAAGACCTGACACATCATAATGACCTTGTCCGGCTACACAAAAGCAATTAGTCGGTAAGATCTTCATAGAGTAATGACAAACCCAATAAGTTCATTAACGCTTTCTTCGCCTCTCCAAGCATCAATCACTCCAACCAATAAACGCCCCTAATTAAAAAAGAAAAACCATTTTTTTCTTCCCCGCATCAAATATGCGGTCGGCATCCGTGAAGACGCTCGCGCGTACGTCCCGTTACCAACGGTTAACATAAGCGTAATTGGTCGGAAAAGGAAAGTAGAAGGGATATCGAAGAGGGAGTAAGAAAGAGGAGAAGGAAGAGGAGAGCTAAAGGAGTACAATCCTGAAAAAAGAAGCACAGTTCATCAACGGCTAGACAGCAGAGACCTTCCCCTTGTGCGCTCCAAGAATCTTTTTTTTTTATCAAGTAAGTACCCACGTTTTTTCAAACAGCCATTTTCCATAGTTCTTATCAGCACCATTTTTCATAATCGATTTTTAAAAAATTTAATTTTTTGTCTTTTTAAGAGATAAAATAATGAATTTTTATCAAGTTGCCGGTTTTTGATGTCCTTTATTTTGTGTAATATTGGCACATTTGAATTTTTTTTTTTTTTTTTTTAATGCGATAAAAAGAAAGTTAAAAGACGTTTCAAAGGGGCCAAAGGCGGATATCCTATAAGAAAGAGGCCAAAACTCCACACTGGGTCACCGTCACGTCCTCATCGACCACACGCTCCCTCTCTTTTGTCCCTGCTTTTCTATCATACGATCTATGATTTCTAATATTTTCAGATTTCCACTTTCTCTTTTTTTCCCGAAGAAAGTAATTTTAACTTGGCGAAATGTCCATTTTTTATCATTTACGCCTTTGTGAGCATAACTGTGTAAAAAAGATCTTGAAACACAGTTTGGAACTTTTTTTTTCATGTTTGATAAATAATTTTCGAAAGGTTAATTTGATGGTCTTTTGAGCATTAGAAAGCATAAAAAGAGTTCTGAATCACATTTTTCCAACGATCGAGATGTAGAAAAACCGTTACATGTAGATCTGCCACTGGGTCAGCAGAAAATACTAATTTTCGAGAATTGTTTAATCGATTTTGACGGTTTTTAATTGAATGAAATTGGCAAAGAAAATCGAGTTTCAGGTTGAAGATTCTGGATTCATCGAGGTCATCGTAAATCAATTTTCTGCTAAGTGATGGATTAGTGAACATAGATATACTCAATTTTTCAAGTTTTGATCAAAAAATTGGCACGTTAAAATTATTGCTTTTTGAGAGTTGTTTTCAAAAGGAAATTAAATTCTCTACAACTTTTATTAAGTACGCTTTTTTGATTAGAAAACGCCTTCCTTTCTTTTTTCCGACTTTTCTAAAATCCCGCTTTTTTGTCGCCTCGTAGCTCAGAAACGTTTGGTCCTACAAAAAAATTATATTAGCTCAAAATTGTAGAAAATTTAAAAATCTTTAATTTTGTAATAAATATTATTTCGCCTACGACCTACGGTTTTCGATATATTTGCGAAAAAACAAAAAAATTACCTTAAAAATATATATATCCTTTTGGACACTTAGGGGCCTTTTTTAGATTGATTTTTGATTCTTTTTGTACACTAAGGGCCATTTTTACCTCGATTTTTATTCCTTTTGGACACTTAGGGGCCTTTTTTAGATCGATTTTTGATTCTTTTTGTACACTAGGGGCCCTTTTTACATCGATTTTTATTCCTTTTGGACACTTAGGGGCCTTTTTTAGATCGATTTTTGATTCTTTTTGTACACTAGGGGCCCTTTTTACATCGATTTTTATTCCTTTTGGACACTTAGGGGCCTTTTTTAGATTGATTTTTGATTCTTTTTGTACACTAAGGGCCATTTTTACCTCGATTTTTATTCCTTTTGGACACTTAGGGGCCTTTTTTAGATTGATTTTTGATTCTTTTTGTACACTAAGGGCCATTTTTACCTCGATTTTTATTCCTTTTGGACACTTAGGGGCCTTTTTTAGATTGATTTTTGATTCTTTTTGTACACTAAGGGCCATTTTTACCTCGATTTTTATTCCTTTTGGACACTTAGGGGCCTTTTTTAGATCGATTTTTGATTCTTTTTGTACACTAGGGGCCCTTTTTACATCGATTTTTATTCCTTTTGGACACTTAGGGGCCTTTTTTAGATTGATTTTTGATTCTTTTTGTACACTAAGGACCATTTTTACCTCGATTTTTATTCCTTTTGGACACTTAGGGGCCTTTTTTAGATCGATTTTTGATTCTTTTTGTACACTAAGAGCCATTTTTATCTCCATTTTTATTCCTTTTGGACACTTAGGGGCCATTTTTAGATTGATTTTTGATTTTTTGTGTACACTAGGGGCCCTTTTTACCTCCATTTGTATTCTTTTTGGACACTTAGGGGTCCTTTTTAGCTTCATTTTGTTCCTTTTTATACACGAGGGGCCTTTTCGCCCTTTGATTTTTTAATCCTTTTTGGACACTTAGGGGCCCTTTTTCTTTTTTGATCCTTTTTATACCCTAGGAGCCATTTTTACCTCGATTTTTGATACTTTTTGGACACTTAGGGGCCCTTTTTAGCTTTATTTTTTATACTATTTATACACTAAGGGCCTTATCCGTCCCTGTCAAGCTGGTTTAACATCAGATCAATGATGTGGCTAATGTTTTTTTTTTCTATTATCGATATGCCCCTGAATAGGCCTTACTTTCCCAAAGTGCATTAAAAAAACAAACAAAAAACATTACTTTTGACCTAGATATTTTTTTTCCTCTTCTCGAAAAGAAGCCAGGAATATTTGTTATCCTTGCTTTCACCAGAATCTTCACACAGGCCCCACTAATCCGGACAACAAACACCGAATTAGAAGGAGGATGTGATCCTTTTGTAAAGAAGCGGTGAAAGCAGCGAAAATCGTAAATTCTGTGGACTTTTATGGTCGCAATATTCAAAAGGTGTCAATATTTTTAGACCTCCTAAGGAGGCCGTATAGTAAAAATGATATATTCACACAAAAAATGACAAAAAATTTGTTTTTTTCTTTACAGAGTATCGTTTTTTTTTTTGGTCAACCGAGTGAAACCGGGACTTACGAAGAATGCGGCTTTCCACCGTGTTCGAACTTCTTCTCATATTCCTTTTTATAGCGTTCGCCGCCTCGAGGCACGTCGGTAAGTGAAATTGAACTCCTCAAACCTGCGAAAAGTGCGATCGATTTCTAAAATTGTCGTTCCGATCACGTAAAGACATGCTCGCCTCCCGCCTCATTTAATTAACGGTCGATCACGAATCCTTAAGCGTGTTCGTAATTAGGTCCTCAACCCGCTTTACGACTCTCTGAACCCCTTTCTCCATTTCGTACTATCTATTTTACAGACCGAGACTAATCGGATTTTACTAGTTTATTATTTTTATAATTTTTTTTCTCACAACATTCATAATTTCATGTTTTGACAGTTTTTGAAAGTTTTATTAAAAAAGTGTTGTAAGTAAAAGTTACTTGAAATTAAGCGTAAAATCGAATGCCATCGTCAAAACATAGAGTTTGCACTAAAAATAACGAAGTTAGGGTCGATCTGGAGCACCCTGTATGCCCCATCAAAAAGTTATGGATCCCAATCGATTCCTTGGTTCAAATTAAGGGCGGTTTACTTCATTACTTTTTTTCGTCAGGTGAAAATTTTGGCAGAAAATAGTGATTTAGATAGACGTTCATAATTGCATGTTTTGACAGTTTTTGAACGTTTTATTAAAAAAGTGTTTTTTGTAAAAGTTACTGGAAATTAAGCGTAAAATCGAATTTCATCGTCAAAACATAGGGTTTGCATTAAAAATAACGAAGTTAGGGTCGATCTGGAGCACCATGTATGCCCCATCAAAAAGTTATGGATCCCAATCGATTCCTTGGTTCAAATCAAGGGGGGTTTACTTCGACACTTTTTTTCGTCAGGTCAAAATTTTGGCAGAAAATCCGCTGATTTAGATAGACTCATAATTGCATGTTTTGACAGTTTTTGAACGTTTTATTAAAAAAAGTGTTCTAAGTAAAAGCTACTGGAAATCAAGCGTAAAATCGAATTTCATAGTCAAAACATAGGGTTTGCAGAAAACATAACGAAGTTAGGGTCGATCTGGAGCACCCTGTATTCCCTATCAAAAGGTTATGGATCCCAATCGATTCCTTGGTTCAAATCAAGGGGGGTTTACTTCATTACTTTTTTTCGTCAGGTCAAAATTTTGGCAGAAAATCCGCTGATTTAGATAGACTTTCATAATTGCATGTTTTGACAGTTTTTGAACGTTTTATTTAAAAAAGCGTTCTAAGTAAAAGTTACTGGAAATCAAGCGTAAAATCGAATTTCATCGTCAAAACATAGGGTTTGCACTAAAAATAACGAAGTTAGGGTCGATCTGGAGCACCCTGTATGCCCCATCAAAAAGTTATGGATCCCAATCGATTCCTTGGTTCAAATTAAGGGGGGTTTACTTCGATACTTTTTTTGTCAGGTCAAAATTTTGGCAGAAAATCGGCTGATTATTGACTTTCATAATTGCATATTTTGACAGTTTTTGAACGTTTTATTAAAAAAGCGTTTTAAGTAAAAGTTACTGGAAATCAAGCGTAAAATCGAATTCCATCGTCAAAACATAGGGTTTGCACTAAAAATAACGAAGTTAGGGTCGATCTGGAGCACCCTGTATGTCCTATCAAAAAGTTATGGATCCCAATCGATTCCTTGGTTCAAATTAAGGGGGGTTTACTTCATTACTTTTTTTCGTCAGGTCAAAATTTTGGCAGAAAATAGTGATTTAGATAGACGTTCATAATTGCATGTTTTGACAGTTTTTGAACGTTTTATTAAAAAAGTGTTTTAAGTAAAAGTTACTGGAAATCAAGCGTAAAATCGAATTCCATCGTCAAAACATAGGGTTTGCACTAAAAATAACGAAGTTAGGGTCGATCTGGAGCACCCTGTATGTCCTATCAAAAAGTTATGGATCCCAATCGATTCCTCGGTTCAAATTAAGGGGGGTTTACTTCGCTACTTTGTTTCGTCAGGTCAAAATTTTGGCAGAAAATCGGCTGATTTAGTTTTCTTTTTCCGTTGAACCAACGAGTTCTTTGCCTCCGGCACTCATTGAGGCATAAGATGGAAAGTTCACGGGCAACGGTTTTGTGAAATAATGTTGAAAATTTGCTCGTTTTCAGGGAAAAAGCATACGAAAAATGAGTTGCAAAGCCGACAAGAAAACGCGGTCATCGATGCTGCAAAACCGACCAACGTCCCCAATCGATACTGCCAATGTGCTAACCTCATGTGCAACTGCTGCAGGGATTTCTCCTTACCAGTAGTCTCTCTCAAAGGACCAGGTAATCAAAAAGATTTTCCTTATTAGACTATTAGTTATTCGACTATTTTTCAGGCTGTGCAAGGATCACATATCTGAATGGAGATTCGATGAGGCTTACCATGAGTTTCGGCGACAGGGTTTTCAGAAACATTACTTTGACAGGTATTTATTATGGTATCATTACGTTGACTTTGTCCTTACAAGAGTCCTTGTAAGAAATCATTCAAAAGAAACCAAAAAAAGAACTCCTGGATATTTTTTTCCATGGTCCAGAGTTTAAAATTTTGAAAATGCTCCGCCATTTTGAATAAACCGGCCAAATTTGGAAATTTTTTCAGTTTTTTATCTCTAGCGCAAAAACAATGCATTTTAGCGACTTAATCACTAAGTAAAAAAAGAAAGATTATTAAATTTTGCGTCTAATGAGCTTTCGAAAGTTAAAATCGGTCCAGCCGTTCAGGAGATATCGAGGTTTTTGATAATATTTCTCATTTATGGCTCTGGTCCGCCATTTTGAAAAAACCGGCCAAATTTGGATTTTTTTAAGTTTTTGATCTATAGCGCAAAAACAATGCATTTTAGCGACTTGAACACTAAGTGAAAAACGAAAGATTATTAAATTCTGCGTTTAATGAGCTTTCGACAGCCAAAATCGGTCCAGCCGTTCAGGAGATATCGATGGTCAAAAATGACCCTTTTTTAGGGCCGATATCTCCTGAACGGCTGGACCGATTTTGGCTTTCGAAAGCTCATTAGACGCAAAATTTAATAATCTTTCTTTTTTTACAAAGTGGTCAAGTCGCTAAAATGCATTGTTTTCGCGCTAGAGATCAAAAACTGAAAAAGTCCCAAATTTGGCCTGATTTTTCAAAATGGCGGGACGCAAACGTGGATTTAGAACTACATAATGGTCCTAAACGTTATAAAATTTTAAAAAACTACTTTTTTCTTTGTTAGGTAAGAAGCCAAGCCCAGTTTGTATGGGACTTCCTGGAGGATTGTCCAAGTTTTGTGGACGAGTTTACGGCATACAAAAAGAAGGAGAGACATTCAAAGCGTGTTTGGCACTGGAATTGCGAGCTTTGGATGACGTCGAAGCCGCATTGAGGGTTTCATGCTTCAAATTTGGCCCACAAGGAGTAAAAGTAAGGAAAGAAACATAAAAAACATTTTTTTGACGCTTTTCTGTAGTTGGAACCAGGAAAACCGGTCCCTGCATCAAATAACGAAGACGAAGACGACGACGACGACGATGACGATGACGATTACGGCCTGAGCGACGATGACGACGACGATGACGACGATGACGTCGACTTCGGCCTCAGCGACGACGACGACGACGAAGAAAACGACGTCGATTCCGGCGACTACACCGGCTTCAGCGCCCTCAGCGACGAATTCTTGGACGGATTCTTCGGATCTTCTGGAAACAAGAAGAAAAAGAAACCTGAAAAAAGCACAACCGCAAAACCTGTCAAATCAACCGGAAAACCACTCATCCCTACAATTTCAACCTTAAAATCCGTCTCCAAACTCACATCTGAATATACAACCAAATCACCATCCACGGAAACAATGAAAACCGAAACTGAGCCCACTATACAAGCAACTTCTGTACAAATGAACGTCAAAGTGGTCCAAGATGGCGTCAAAATTGGCGATTCTACGCCATCAATGACCACTCTTCAAGAAGACATCGAAGCAGAAACTGCTGGAACAGTTACTCAAGGAGAAAGCAACTTGAAAAGCGAAATGACCACTCAAATGTCACCAGTAGACGTCAAAGAAACCGAAGAACCTGAAGAATCCAGTGAAGAAGAGGAAGAAACCACAGAAAAAGAATCCGAAGAATCCGAAGAAGAAGAAGCTACTGAAAGAGGGAATATTCTCGATGGTATTTTAGATGACGAAAACGACGACGACAATGATGATGACGAAGAAGATTTCCGCCAGCTAAGAAGTTATGTACCCAAAGGGAACTACAGAGCAATGACACAAGAAGAACAAGATAAAAAATTCCCAGGACTTTCTGCCCTCATTCGCCCATCCCCATACAATTCATTCCCTCGCGAAAGAATGATACCAGTCTTCGGAAACTTCCCAACACCAACCCAAGATTATTCTTCATTCGCGTTCCCTCCTGTCAGAAGCGCCCGGCAACATAAGCGAATGAGACTCCCCCCTTTGAAGTCATAAATCCGACAATAAACCTTTCATCGACAAATTCTCATCGAAAAGACTTTTACCTCAATTAGTCACGGAGGAATTACAACTCCCTCACAGAATAGTTTCCCCTTTAAGACTTATTTATTTCATAGAAAACAGTATTTCATAAAAAACCTTATTTATTTATAGTTTGTAATTAATTTATTATTAATTTTAAGTGTATAAAATGAGTCATTAAATGATTTTGTATTTTTGAATTTGCTTGAAATCCTCACTTTATCCCTGTTTTATGGCGTTTTTTTCGTTTTTCGCCAATATCTCAAAAACCGATGCTCGGAGGCGAAATAATATTTAGTACAAAATTAAAGATTATTAAATTTCCTATAATTTTGACTTAATACAATTTTTTGTGGAACCAAACGTTTTTGAGCTACGAGGTGGCAAAAAAAGGTTTTCTATTTTGACCTCTAAGGAGGGAAGACGTCATCTAATCAAAAAAGTGGACTTAATAAAAGTTGTAGAGAATTTAATTCAACGTTCAATAGGCAAGGTTGGGGAGTTGAAATTTCAAAAAATTTTATAAAAACAAAATTAAAGCTTATTAAATTTTCTACAAATTTGATTTACTAAGATTTTTTGTGCGACCAAACGTTTCTTTAAGAGATGACAAAAAAGCTGGATTTTCGAGTTTTTCCTATGAAAAAAGTCAGATTTTAGAAAATTCGGAAAAAAGGAGGGAAGACGTCATCTAATCAAAAAATTGTACTAAGTAAACGTTGTAGAGAATACAATTTCCATTTAAAATCAACTATCGCGAAGCAATTAACGATCAAAAGGTAGTGGTGGGGGTAAATTTAAAAAAATTTATAAAAACAAAATTATAGCTTATTACCAGTTTTTGAGCTACGAGGCGACAAAGCCTTCTAGAGTAAAATTTTTTTAAATTTACCCCCATCCCTACCTGTTGATCGTTATTTCTTCTCGATAGTTGATTTTTAAAGGAAATTGAATTCTCTACAACGTTTACTTAGTACACTTTCTTGATTAGAAGACGCCTTCCCTCCTTTTTTCCGACTTTTTTGCATTGCTGAGCTTTTTCCTTCGAAAATCACTCAATAAACTCACTGAATCTTGGTTTTTATCCATGGAAAACAGAAAGATAAAGAAAATAAACAAAAACTTAAAAAAATACATCAGATAGGCATAGGTCGCGGTGTCTCCCCCGCCCTTTAAGTTATGCCACCGCTTAACGGTTCTAAAAGAAAGTGGAGAGAGTGCCCGCATTAGTATGACAAGAAGAAAAAAAAATGAATGACCGAGTTTAAAAAACAGTTCGACTTTGACCTTCATCTGTTATGGAGACCCGTCTGTAAGTCTGGAAATTATCTATCGCTGTCTTTTTTCCTGCATAAAAAACAAGGTTTTCAGCTATAAAAGTTTATTACAGGTGCACGTGTCTATTCTTCTTCATTGCATCCATTAACAGCCTATACGTTGACCAAAAGACAAGTCATGAAAGAGGAATTTTAAGTGAGTATAAAATATAAGATCCATCAATCTAGTGCGTTTCTCATTCAAGAGATCGCAGCACGATCACCTCCAAAAGTATTTTCCTTTTTTCGGGCACTAAAAATGGTCGGAAATTTTTTTTGAAAAGCGATTTTTCATTCTTTTGGAAAACTACGAGTTCCTTTGGGAGCAGTTTTTCCGGAAAAATTTTCCTCGGAAAAATAGGAAATGCAATTTTCCAGCAAAAGTTTAATTTTGAAAAAACACGTAATCATCGTGTAGGTTTTGACGAGCTGAGTTCAAATATGCTAATATTAAGAAGATCGGATGAATAGATTCAGCGGTATGACAGTTCAATGCTGCGGGCTGTCGAGTTTCTTCCACCAAGGAGGAGGAGGAGGAGGAGGAGGAAGAAAAAGAGGCCTCCTAAGGCCCAACCCTGTATTTGGCTACTTTAATCTACGCTATTTTATATTTTAATTTTTCCTTATGCAACTTTCCATATTTTCTGTGAGATTTGATACTTTAGCTACTCTCTTCGTACTCGTCCAGTATTTCATTACAATTTTATATACAGCGGCGTTCAATTGTTCTTTTCCAATTTGTTCGACAAGGTTGTCCATCCCTTTTATATCTATGGTCGGATTTTCGCACTCGAAAATGTACAAAATGTTCTCGAAGTCAGTTGAAATTTCATTGGCATCTGCATGATATATGAATCCAGCCTTTTCCCAATGAAGCCTGAAACCAAAAGATTCTCAAAAGAAGTGTTTCTCATTATTGGGCTCGTATGAGCTGCAGAAATCCAGGTCTAGGTATAAAACGCCGGTTCTACGCCAGGAGAGGGGAGGAGGAGGAGCGAATGAGCATTACTCACCTTGCGCCTCCTCCTCCTCCCTCACCTGGTGCAGAACCGGCGTTTTATATTTACTAACAGGGCCGGTTAATGCCCATCTTTTTCTCTACACCAAAGATTTGTTGCTTACATCACTTTTCCAGTTTCAGCCACCGGTTTTCCTTTAATCGTTCCCTCTATTTTCATGTTATAGTTTTCTTTTCGGTTTGTAAACCTAACACTGACCGAAACGAAGAATTTTCCGTCTGTCACATTGTGCTTGATTTGGGCATTTCCGGTGTCTCCATAAACTTCTTTCTGATCCGACAAGTCGAGGAGGACGCTGTAATGATAATACGTCATTTTATGTTTTATGGCTGATAACGAATCTGAGGTTTCCTATCAAAAATTTTGCAAGTTTTTTTCAGTTTTTTGCTTTTATCTCCAAAAATATGCGTTTCAGCGACTTGACCACTTAGTACAAAATGAAAGCTCATAAAATTTTCTAAAAATCCATTAATATTTGTCCAATTCGGACCAGCCGTTTGGCAGATATCGATGGTCAAAGTGAATGACCGATTTTTGGCTCCAGATCCAAATATGTAAAACTTGGAATCATCGATGTGCCAAAAAACAACAGTCTACTTTGACCGTCGATATCTGCCAAACGGCTTGTCCGAATTAAACAAAATCTTAACGGATTTACAGAAAATTTTATGAGCTTTAATTTTGTACTAAGTGATTAAGTCGCTAAAACGCATATTTTTCGAGATATAAGCAAAAAAATGCAAAAAGTTGCATAATTTTGCGATTTTGGCAAGGTTCCGTTCTGTCAGCAATCCTCAGATTCCGGCGTTTTATACTTATTTCCAGATTTTGAAAGGCTTACTCGATTTCTTCATTTGTAATTTTTTCAGTTTCATGAAATGAAGGATTTTCAAACGTCTTATTCACATTGCTTTTAATCCTATCTGGATTGAATAACTCGCTGACTACTTCATCTTCTGTTTTTACAACTAAAAAAAAACTTCAAAACCTACTATGTTGGACACCACTTACCTTCGCCATAAACTAATCCGTTGACAAAAAGAAAAAAGGAAAAGAGCCAAAAAACTCCCATCTTGTCGCAGATAGAATAAAAATTGCAAACTTTTTGCGAGGGGAAGTCGATGTTCACTGTCGACTATTTATAAAAATGTATGAAGGACCCATTTATCGGTAGAGGTCATCATTTAATCGCCCACAGGTCTAAAAAATAAAAATAAAATTGCCCAAAATAAAAACAGACAATTCATCATCAAGGTCATGGTTTAAAAGCTGTTATGAACAATGAAAATTCCCTATTTTGTTTAGGTAACTTTTTTTCACGAGAAAACACAACCGAAGCTACAGAACTAGATAACTCAACAAGTACGATTGTACCTCCTGAAGACACGACGCCGACATCGAATAGAACAAGGCGGCCATGCAAGTGCACTGAAGGAGAATGTCTTTGCTGTACTGGAAACGTTTTCGTCAATCAGTTCACCACTAGGAATAAACTTTGCGTCAACATCCTCTATGAACCTGACGAATTCGAATTCAATTACAAATTGATGTACAATAACAGAAAAATTTATCAGAACAAAGTTTCAGGTAACATAAAGCAAAGAGAGTAGGGCTAAAATGGTATTTTTAGGAAAAAACCCTCCTCCTGTGTGTCTACCTTTGAGACGTTTCCTGCCTGGTACCGTCTGCCTTAGATTTAACAACGTTTACATGATAGGAAGGAATTTCCATGCTTGTGTCAACATGGAAGGACTCTGGGGAGAGACCGAACTGTTCAGTGTATGCAATTTTATAAGTTTACATTTCATTTTCTTTTTCAAGGTTTCGTATGACTGCTTCCGAATAGGGACAAGCGGAGTCGCTTTAGTCAAACCTGAAGACGGTGGAGGGATACCGATTCCAATAACCGAAGAGCCGGTCGATTCTGAAGATTTGGACTACAACGACAGCGCCAAACTTCTCCTCAGCATACGCGATTCATGACCGACACCTACAGCGTAGCAGAGCAGTTTCGCATGGTTCAGCCCAAGATGTTTGAATTCCAAAACCTTTGACAGTATTGTGTACTTGTAATGTGTGAACCTAATCATATTTATTTTTCGTTGTAAAAGAACATTTTACTAGTATTTGATGTTTATTTGTATGTAGTTATCTCCTAGTTCTAGTTCTGCATAGATCTAAAGTCCAAGACAAAGATGCATGAGGAGGTACTGGTAGTGCCAGTGGTACTACTGGTTAGTGGTACTGCCGGTAGTGCTAGTGGTACTGCGGTTAGTGGTACTGCCGGTAGTGCTAGTGGTACTGCGGTTAGTGGTACTGCCGGTAGTGCTAGTGGTACTGCGGTTAGTGGTACTGCCGGTAGTGCTAGTGGTACTGCGGTTAGTGGTACTGCCGGTAGTGCTAGTGGTACTGCGGTTAGTGGTACTGCCGGTAGTACTAGTGGTACTGCGGTTAGTGGTACTGCCGGTAGTGCTAGTGGTACTGCCGGTAGTGCTAGTGGTACTGCCGGTAGTGCTAGTGGTACTGCCGGTAGTGCTAGTGGTACTGCCGGTAGTGCTAGTGGTACTGCCGGTAGTGCTAGTGGTACTGCCGGTAGTGCTAGTGGTACTGCGGTTAGTGGTACTGCCGGTAGTGCTAGTGGTACTGCGGTTAGTGGTACTGCGGTTAGTGTTACTGCCGGTAGTGCTAGTGGTACTGCCGGTAGTGCTAGTGGTACTTCCGGTAGTGCTAGTGGTACTGCCGGTAGTGCTAGTGGTACTGCCGGTAGTGCTAGTGGTACTGCCGGTAGTGCTAGTGGTACTGCCGGTAGTGCTAGTGGTACTGCCGGTAGTGCTAGTGGTACTGCCGGTAGTGCTAGTGGTACTACTGGTTAGTGGTACTGCCGGTAGTGCTAGTGGTACTGCGGTTAGTGGTACTGCCGGTAGTGCTAGTGGTACTGCGGTTAGTGGTACTGCCGGTAGTGCTAGTGGTACTGCGGTTAGTGGTACTGCCGGTAGTGCTAGTGGTACTGCCGGTAGTGCTAGTGGTACTGCCGGTAGTGCTAGTGGTACTGCGGTAGTGCTAGTGGTACTGCCGGTAGTGCTAGTGGTACTGCCGGTAGTGCTAGTGGTACTGCCCGTAGTTCTAGTGGTACTGCCGGTAGTGCTAGTGGTACTACTGGTTAATGGTACTGCCGGTGGTGGTACTGCGGTTAGTGGTACTGCCGGTAGTGCTAGTGGTAATGCCGTAGTACCACTAGAACTACCCGTATGGTAGTCGTAGTACCACTAGAACTACCCTTAGTACCACTAGAACTACCCCTAGTACCACTATAACTACCCCTAGTACCACTAGAACTACTCCTAGTACCACTAGAACTACCCCTAGTACCACTAGAACTACCCCTAGTACCACTAGAACTACCCCTAGTACCACTAGAACTACCCCTATTGCCTCTAGAGCTACCCCTATTGCCTCTAGAGCTACCCCTATTGCCGCTAGAACTACCCGTAGTACCACGAGAACTACCCGTAGTACCACGAGAACTACCCGTAGTACCACTAGAACTACCCGTAGTACCCCTAGCACTACCGGTATTACCACTAGAACAACAGAAGAGATGGACGGCGTCGCAATATTCAGTGTAGGATGATTTAGGGGGAAGAAATGCCTATGAACAGTCTAGAATGAGAACGATAAACAACAAAGCAATAAATTTTAATGAAATTAGCTATCGCGTTGTCATGTTCAAGTGAAAATTAGTCATTTATGAATTCTTATCAAGCAAAGTGAAAATAAGAACGTGTTGGATTGTTTGTAAAAGGAAGGAAGTCATTCTTTTCATATTGGGTATCTGTAGGTAAGCTATTCCTGAAGTAAAATGATTATCCTGTCTTGAATAAACGGTTTATATGCAAATGAAAAGGGTTTTGGAAGTGGATGTACAATAAAGTCGTAGGAGTGAAATGGAACTTTCTTTCTCTCAGAAGGAGTTGGACGTCCGACGAGTGACCAGTCGACCTAACAAAATATGAAGCTTTTATTGTGTCTCGTTTTTTCATCTTTTTGCCTCCTCCCATTGGCCAATTCCCAGAATGAATTGGGTAAGTAAATACTTGGTTTTATGGCGTTAGTGCACCATTTAGCACTTCAGATTCTTGTTTTTTACCCTAAAAATGGTCCAAAACCAAATTTTGGGTGAAATCAAAAAATGGAAATTTTCGAGTCGAAAAAGTGAAGAAGGGTCCCCCCTTTGGTGAGGTCAAAAAAAATATTTTCATATCCCAAAACCGACTTCAGATTCTTGTTTTTCACCCTAAAAATGGTCAAAAACCAAATTTTGGAAGAAATCTAGAAATGAAAATTTTGGGCCCAAAAAGTGAAGAAGGGTCCCCCCTTTGGTGAGGTCGAAAAAAATGTTTTTATATCCCAAAACCGACTTCAGATTCTTGTTTTTCACCCTAAAAATGCCCCAAAACCACATTTTGGGTCAAATCAAAAAATAAAAATTTTCGAGTCAAAAAAGTGAAGAGGGTCCACCCTTTGGTGAGGTCAAAAAAAATATTTTCATATCCCAAAACCGACTTCAGATTCTTGTTTTTCACCCTAAAAATGGTCAAAAACTACATTTTGGGTGAAATCAAAAAATAAAAATTTTCAGGTAAAAGATTGAAATTTATTAGTATATATGCCCAAAATGATCTTATTTCATTATTTTCTAGTTGACGATTCACTTCAAATCTATTACGACCTAGACGACAATCCAGTTCCTCTACTCAGCGACGACCATACCTCCAACAATCACGATCCTTTGCTCAAAAGTAGCATTTTAAAGTATGGAATATTACCATGCACCTGCGAAGAAGATTACAATTGTGCATGCTGTGTCAATCTCAAGTTTATCCGCTTCCAAAGATCCAGTAAGTCCTCCAAAAGTCAAAATTTCAAAAAATTGTTCTTTTAAAATTCTAGTTTGTTCCAATTTCTCTTATGATCCCAATGACGTTTCAATCAACATGGTCATGGAATATGGAGGTTCTTCAATTTTCAATAGAACGTTGTCTGGTAAATAAGAAACAAAATAAGAATTTTTAAAAATTTAAATTTTTAGCGAGAAATCCTCCTCCCATGTGCGTCGACAATCCATATATTCCGGGAATACGTTTTTGCTTAAAAGTTTTCGATATTTACACACCGGGAAGGAACCTCCACATGTGCATCAATTTGGAGACAAGATTGGTGACAGCGCCGATCCTCGTTTTGGAATTCGATTGCGTCCAAATGGGCACTGATGGCTTCATGCATGGAAAACCTTCAGATTTCCCAACTAGAAATTCGACACTCAATAGCACGGAAGAGGATACATTGGACTTGGGTACCATAGGCAACCTAACCGAGCTCTACAATACCACAGAAATCAATTTTATATCGAATTCTAGCGAAATAATGCAAGACGAAATCGAATAATGGCATCACAAAACTGCACAATCATCCCACAGTTATAAGATTATAGCATGTATATATATAACAATATATATGTATATATATCATATGAAAGGAATATCCTATATTTTTGTGATCCCCAGAGCTTCCTGATCACGAATATATAAGCCTCTAGCCTGGGAGCCTCCGTGACGACCACCTCAACAGCCTACTTTCCTACGGAAATCCGCTAATAAATTATGTAAAATCGTATTTTTTGGGGGTTATTCAAGGTTCTGATATTTCACAGACTGCACATTTTTTGGTTTGCGGACATTACATAGAGGGATATAACGATTATGTGGAGTTTACTACCGCCCAACTTTTTTTTTGTAACTAAAAAATAATAAAACCTATAATTATTTATTTATTATTATCAAACATAGTACATATTTAAAAAATCGTATTTTTCCACCAATAGGGTTATGTCCTTATAAATACATTATAGAGCCTTAAATTGCTAATAAAATTAAAAAAACACTCTTCTAACATCAAACTTCAACAAAATTGTTTTACATCATTTAACACCTACGTCATAACCAATAAAATTACTATATTATGCTTTATATTTACATTTTCATTTCAAAAATAGCCCAAAACAAATAATTATTGCCAATAATAACCGGCCTGCTAATATTTTAAAAATAGGTATAAAAACTGCTAAGTTTAACAAATGCGAGAAAAGATGGTTATCATTGTGTACACCATGATGCTATTCCATGTAAATGCTACTTTTTAAATTAAGCACACAATATGTATTTATTGAAATATTTACAACGCAATATCTACAAATCACACAACCCAAGGTGATAATGAGCAATATTTTTAGGCACATAGTTTACCATCAGAAAATGTACAACCTTGGTAACTTTAATAAATGAACAAATGGAAGGTTATAAAAAGGTTGTAGAGTTTTATCCTGTTTGAACACGTTTAGACACGTGGGAAAAGGTATTGAGCAGATTTAGAAACTTAAAATGTCACCAGAGGAACAATACCGACCAAAAACGTGATGAGATAACAGCGGTGTAACCTTCCAGATATCAAGGAGGCTGTGAATTGGCGGAATTGTTTCTCATGCGACTATTCTGGTAAATAAGGAATTTATGCATTGGAAATGTGGTTGAGTACCTAATTTTGTAAGCTCAAAACATGTCCTTGATGGTTATAATCCAATATCAAACCCAATATTGGTTTTTCCTTAATATGAGATTGTTTCCTTTTGATTCCCTGCGACTGTCGTTGAAATTATTCCAGTCTTCTTCACCATAAGGATATCTTAAATTCAATTCGGGTTCGGATGAGTTAAGCGAGCTATTGGTTACTTTGCATTGAGGTAAAGTGGCTGGAGTGAGGATGGGAGTGCCGGTGACTGCGATATGAGGGGAGGATGGGAGGAGGCTGTCTGGAGGGTGGGGGAGGGGTTCGGGTAAGTCGGATTTGATGGAATCGTCGAAATTGTTGTGTTTGGAGCCGCAGCGGACGAATCCGACGATTAATAAAGCGAGAGCGATAATGCCTGTTACTAGCGACACACCAAGTAGATAATCATCGCTCATATTCGGTGAAGCGATTTGAACACTATCTTGCTCGACTGGCGGCTTTTCACCGGGCGCCCGAGGCTTAGGAGGCTTAAACGTTGTCGACGGCGACTCTCCTATTATGTCAAACCTCAATTCACTAATTGCAGGTTGAAAACTCGAACCGTACACTATAAAAGGGAATTTATCTTCCACAGATTCGACAGTTCTTTTGCTCACATAATAAATCAAGCCGATTTGAATCTCTTCATGGGTAAACTTCATAATATCTTTTTCAAGTGCAATTTTATGCTCTCCGGATGTCCTTATTATCTTTTTTAAATGGCCATTCTTTGGCTTTTTCAAAACGACATAAACAGGGTTGGAACTCGTCAAACGAGCAAGCGGCGTCGCATCCAAAACCGCCAAACCTAATTTCGTTTTCGAGCCCGAAAGCGGTGAAAAGTTTCCGATTATGACCAAAGGTGTGACATTCACGTTTATCCATAGGCCTTTAATGACGACATCTTTGTTCATCGTATTGTACGCCATGAGCTCAAAAGTGTCGCTCGCTGCAGTCAAATTTTCTTGAACGTACGACACATTGTTTCGCAAAAGTTGCTCATAAGAAAACATCAATGATTGAACACCTTCCACATTCAAAACACCGTTTTTCGGCACCGTTAACACATTGAATGAAATATCGGCTTTATTCGCATTCGTATATATGTTTAAAACGTTTTTCGATATATATGCTGTTGTTTTACCCTGTTGTAACCGAACATGCTGCACAACTGTTATGTTAAACTGGACTTTTGAAACTGTAACATGGAATACTGTATAAACAGGAGTGAATTTGCCATCGGAGACTCTAAAATAGAAAGAAGTGGGCTGAAGGGAGCCAAAATGTTTAAAATAAACTTCATTATTGTTGACATCCGCTTGAGAAAATGTGACGGTTGTGTTATTGTTGAGTTGGACGAAGCCGAGATTTGGGCCGCTTACTATTTCATAGATTATGTTGCTGGGATCGGTATCAAGATCTTCGGTGAAAAGCTGATTTTTTGTTATAAGGACTCTTTGGCCTTGGACGACGTTTATGTGAGGTTCGGTTGTGATTAAATTGAAGGGTTGGTCGTTTATAGGCTTGATGTCGACCGTGATGGACATATTGAGCAAAAGGACGTCCCCGGGTTCAAGATAAAGGGAAAAGATGAAGGAATCGGAAGTGGTGTCTGAGTGGTCATGTTGGTATATGAGGTTGCCGGAGTCTATGTGTAAATGGGAGAAGGTAGTCATGTTGCAGATTTCGTTGTAGCATATGGATCCGTATTGGGGCTGGAGGACGAGGTGAGCGATGAGACTCGGGTCGACAAGGCTTACGTTGTTTACGAGGAAATCCTGGATTAAACTCGTATTTAGTTGTACGGCGACGGATCCGCCTTCGTCTGTCGATATCGTTGTCGATGTGAAGTCGAAAAACTGGTCGAGGCCGCCCGAAAATACAGAAATCTCAATTTTGAACACCTAAAAATTAATATATATAATGTATAGGAAATTGAATAATTAATTACGTTTAAAATAATAAAAAATTAGCGGATGTAAAGGGGAAGTAGGGGAGAGTGGGGGAGAACGGGGGGAATAGGGGAGAGCGGGGGGAGTAGGGGAGTAGGGAAGAGTGGGGGAAGTAGGGGAGAGCGGGGGGAAGTAGAGGAGAGTGGAGGGAAGCGGCGGAAGTAGGAGGAGAAGGGGAGAGTGAGGGGGAGTAGCGGAGAGCGGGGGAAGTGGGGGGGGGAGCGGGGGGAAGTAGTGGAGAGAGGGAAGGGGGAGCGGGGGGAAGTAGGGAAGAGCGGAGGGAAGTAGGGGTGAGCGGGGAAGTTGGGTGAGTGGGGGAAGTAGGGTGAGTGGGGGGAAGTATGGGGTAGAGGAGTGGGGGGAAGTAGAGTGAGTGGGGGGGAAGTAAGGGGTAGAGGAGTAGGGGGAAGTAGGGTGAGTGGGTGGAAGTAAGGGTAGAGGAGTGGGGGAAGTAAGGGGTAGAAGAGTGGGGGGAAGTAGGGTGAGTGGGGGGAAGTAAGGGGTAGAGGAGTGGGGGGAAAGTAGGGTGAGTGGGGGGAAGTATGGGGTAGAGGAGTGGGGGAAGTAGGGTGAGTGGGGGGAAGTAGGGTGAGTGGGGGGAAGTATAGGGTAGAGGAGTGGGGGGAAGTAGTGGAGTGGGGGGGACGTAGGGGAGTGTTGGGGGACGTAGGGGAGTGGGGGAAGTAGGGTGGAGTTGGATAAGTAGGGGAGTGGGGGGGGAAGTAGGGTGGAGTGGGGGAAGTAGCGGGAGTAGGGGTGAGTGGGGGAAGTAGGGGAGTGGGGGGAAGTAGCGTGAGTAGGGGTGAGTGGGGGGAAGTAGCGGGAGTAGGGGCGAGTGGGGGAATTAGCGGGAGTAGGGGCGAGTGGGGGGAAGTAGCGGGAGTAGGGGGTAGAGGAGTGGGGGGAAGTAGAGTGAGTAGGGGGTAGAGGAGTGGGGGGAAGTAGAGTGAGTGGGGGGAAGTAAGGGGTAGAGGAGTGGGGGGAAGTAGGGTGAGTGGGTGGAAGTAAGGGGTAGAGGAGTGGGGGGAAGTAAGGGGTAGAGGAGTGGGGGGGAAGTAAGGGGTAGAGGAGTGGGGGGAAGTAGGGTGAGTGGGTGGAAGTAAGGGGTAGAGGAGTGGGGGGAAGTAAGGGGTAGAGGAGTGGGGGGAAGTAAGGGGTAGAGGAGTGGGGGGAAGTAAGGGGTAGAGGAGTGGGGGGGAAGTAAGGGGTAGAGGAGTGGGGGGAAGTAAGGGGTAGAGGAGTGGGGGGAAGTAAGGGGTAGAGGAGTGGGGGGAAGTAAGGGGTAGAGGAGTGGGGGGAAGTAAGGGGTAGAGGAGTGGGGGGAAGTAAGGGGTAGAGGAGTGGGGGGAAGTAAGGGGTAGAGGAGTGGGGGGAAGTAAGGGGTAGAGGAGTGGGGGGAAGTAAGGGGTAGAGGGAGTGGGGGGAAGCAGGGTGAGTTGGTGGAAGTAAGGGGTAGAGGAGTGGGGGGAAGTAAGGGGTAGAGGAGTGGGGGGGAAGCAGGGTGAGTTGGTGGAAGTAAGGGGTAGAGGAGTGGGGGGGAAGCAGGGTGAGTGGGTGGAAGTAAGGGGTAGAGGAGTGGGGGAGAAGTAGGGTGAGTGGGGGGAAGTATGGGGTAGAGGAGTGGGGGGAAGTAGGGTGAGTGGGGGGAAGTAGGGTGAGTGGGGGGAAGTAGGGTGAGTGGGGGGAAGTATAGGGTAGAGGAGTTGGGGGAAGTAGGGGAGTGGGGGGGACGTAGGGGAGTGTTGGGGGACGTAGGGGAGTGGGGGAAGTAGGGTGGAGTTGGAGAAGTAGGGGAGTGGGGGGGAAAGTAGGGTGGAGTGGGGGAAGTAGCGGGAGTAGGGTGGGTGGGGGAAGTAGGGGAGTGGGGGGAAGTAGCGTGAGTAGGGGTGAGTGTTGGAAAGTAGCGGGAGTAGGGGCGAGTGGGGGGGAAGTAGCGGGAGTAGGGGCGAGTGGGGGAAGTAGCGGGAGTAGGGGCGAGTGGGGGGAAGTAGCGGGAGTAGGGGCGAGTGGGGGGAAGTAGCGGGGAGTAGGGGCGAGTGGGGGGAAGTAGCGGGAGTAGGGTGAGTGGGGGGGAAGTAGGGGAGAGTGGGAGGAGTAGGGAAGAGTGGAAGGAGTAGGGGAGAGTGGGAGGAGTAGGGAAGAGTGGAAGGAGTAGGGGGAGTGGGGGGAAGTAGGGGGAATGGGGTGAGAGAGTGGGGGGAGTAGGGGAGACTGGGGGGAGAAGTAGGGGAGACTGGGGGAAGTATTGGAGAGTGGGGGGGGGGAAGTCGGGGAGTGAGTAGGGGGAATGGGGGGGAGAGTGTGAGAGAGTGGGGGAAAGTAGAGAAAAGTGGGGGTAGTAGGGGAGAGTGGGGGATGTAGCGTGAGTCGGGGGAAGTAGGGGGAAAGGGGGGAGTAGGGGAGAGTGGGGGGGATTTAGGGGAGAGAGTAGGGGTAATGAGGGAGTGATTGGGGGGGGGGAGTAGAGGAGACTGGTGGAGAAGTAGGGGAGACTAGGGGGGGGAAGTCGGAGAGAGAGTAGGGGAATGGGGGGAGAATAGGGGGAATGGGGGGAGAGTAGGGGGAATGGGGGGAGAGTAGGGGGAATGGGGGGAGAGTGTGAGAAGTAGAGGAAAGTGGGGGTAGTAGGGAAGAGTGGGGGGATGTAGGGTGAGCGGGGGGAAGTAGGGGTGAGTAGGGTGAGTGGAGGTAGTAGGGGTGAGTCAGGGTAAATAGGGGAGCGTGGGGGGGAAGTAGGATAGAGTGGAGTTTTTGCTCTTAGTGGAGAGGTCTATAGAGAGTTCTACTTAAAGGGTTTCTTCTCCCTGACATCTTTTTTTACTAAGTAAAAGGTTTCATACCACATCCGTGATCGGTTCCACAAACTGAGCGGTGACGTCAAAAGTGAAAGAATCGAGCAGCGATGATTCTTTAAACGGGACAGTATGCTCGTAGAACAATTTATAAGAATTGATGTCATCTTGTGTAAAGTTGTTGAGAAGCCTTCCCTTTTGACCTTGGAAGAAAAGTCGGCCGAATTTCGGCTTCTGTTTTATCCTATAAACGATTTCCCGCTTATCGGAGCTCACAGAGTTTAAAGCGGACGTCAAAATTTCCTTTTGAACGAGCGGAAAAACATGAAGTCCTTTATTGTTGATCAATTGCAAAACGGGCTTCAACATCTCGGCCACATATGTGATCGGCCCAACCTTGTTTTTACCGTCAACCACCACAAAATCCAACTCAAAGTTTTTAGAACCACCTAAAATATTAATTATTTAAGGAAAGACAAGTTCATATAAATTACCATCATGAATAAAAACAATCTTCTTCAAATTGATCTCTTTTTGAGAAAATTTATCAACATTCAATGACTCCTCATCAACATGCTCGACATGTCCCCCAGACGCAGATATTATGACAAACATGATATTTTCAGGTCCAGTATCCTTATCGGTAAAAGCTGAAAGTTTGATAATATTTTATTATTAATATTATTATTTGTTGTTTTTTAATACCTAAGTAGTCTTGAGTGATGATTTTTCTTCCCCCTTTCCATATTTGAATACTTGTTTTGTTTTCAATCGTTGGAATCATATCATTGACAGGTATCACCGAAATTTTAACAATTGCTGCTTCACTTTCTTTATTCGCAGCTTTTCCCATCAAAATAAAAGAATCTTCCAGCGATTCGCTTCCGTCATGTATATACTAAAAACAACAAATTATAACATAAAAAAAACCTCATATTCACCTTGATGGAATTTTGCTTGATCTGCTGGCTGGTCCATTTGGTGATCCCTTTGTTGCTAGGAGACAAAACAATGTTCCCAAACTGAGGTTGTTTTTTTAAATAAAAGTCGGAAATTTTATTTTGATAATAGTGCGTGTCCGAAGTGAAAATTGAATTCGGCAGCTGAACAGATCCACCTTCGATTACGGACAAATCGGCATTGTGGAGGTAAAATTTTGATGGAATGACCACAAATTTTATCTGAACAAAAAAGTTAAAAAAAAAATTATTTTGTTGAATGACTTACCAGGAGGGATCGTAACCATGTCACACCATTGGTGACATCAACGATAATTGTGTCGTGGGTAACATTTGCGGAGGATTGGACATAGTAGAGCTTCCCAGCGTTGACCGTCGCCTGGTCGAATGCTCTGATTCCTCCTTTTTCGTCAAATTCTCCATTTTTGTCGTCTTCATTCCCTTCTATTTCTAAATAGCCTTGCTTCGGGGTTGACACAACAAGGAACGTTATATCGCTCGGAGGGATCCCAGGTTGATGTATCTGAAAGAAATTTCATGATTTTACATGCCAAAAAGATGCCACACCTGAAGGTTTTCTCTTTTAATGATGACGCTCGTATACTCTTCTACAAGGACGGTTTCGTTCGAAATGACGATAAGCGGTTCCCAATAAATTTCCGGAAAAACACGAACGGCTAAGGTTCCTTCTGTGTAAATATCTTGAACGGTAATCTAAAAATGGATATTTATTGGATGCTATTGTTTAAAAATTTGCTTACTTTTAACTGAATGCGATCTTGAGCTACGGAATTTGATAAATGTTTATAAATAACGTTCCCTTGTTCGATGTCTGATTGACGGAATTTAAGTTTGTTGGGAACTCCGGAAATCAATATTTCGCCGTGAGTTGGAGGGTTTACGATAAAGTATCTGAAAAAAATAAATAAATAAAATGACTGCTTTGTGAATGGGAAGGATGGCTTAGTATGGGGTGGGATTGCTGGGATGGAGTAAGATGGGTGTGGGATCGGGAGGGATGGTGTGGGACGGGGAGATATGGTGTGGGTGGAGGTGGGATGGTGTGGGAGCGGGGAGATGTATATTTAGGATGGGGGGGGAGATATATACGTGGTGTGGTAAGGGGGAGATATATTATATAGGATGGGGGAGATACATATGGTGTTGGGGGAGATATATGGTGTGGGGGGAAATATATAATGGTGTGGGGGGAAATATATAATGGTGTGGGGGGAAATATTTATATGGTGTGGGGGGAAATATATATGGTGTGGGGGGAAATATATATATGGTGTGGCGGGAAATATATTATATGGTGTGGGGGGAGATATAGGGTGTGGGATGGGAGATATATATGGTGCGGGGGTGGGAGATATATTATGGTGTGGGATCGGGTGTGGTGGGGAGGTATATATGGGATGGCGGAAGATATATGGGATGAGGGGAGATATATATGGAGTGGGGGAGATATATGGTGTGGGGGAAATATATATGGTGTGGGGGAGATGTATATATGGGATGGGGGGGAGATATATACGTGGTGTGGTAAGGGGGAGATATATATAGGATGGGGGAGGTACATATGGTGTTGGGGAGATATATATGGAGTGGGGGAGATATATATGGTGTGGGGGGAAATATATATGGTGTGGGGGAGATATATATGGTGTGGGGGAGATATATATGGTGTGGGGGAGATATATATGGTGTGGGGGAGATATATATATGGTGTGGGGGAGATATAAATGGTGTGGGGGAGATATACATGGTGTGGGGGAGATATACATGGTGTGGGGGAGATATACATGGTGTGGGGGAGATATATATGTTGTGGGGGAGATATATGTGGTGCGGGATGGGGGAAGATATGTGGTATGGGGGGAGAAGTATGGTGTGAAATGGGGTGGGATTTTGAGATAGATTATGGTGTCGGATAGGGAGATATAGTATGGTGTGGGATCGGGAGGGATGGCGAGGATATATATGGTGCGTGATGGGGGGAGATATATGGTACGGGATGTGGGGGGAGATATGGTGTGGTACGGGAGGATCAATAATTTTCAGAAAGATCATATTATTTACTTAATGTCCTGAAGGCGAATATCAATATTGGTGTCGGCGAATAAATTTGTCGTCGTAATCGTCGTCTGTCCACCCTGAGAGACGACCAAATGGGAATTATTCGTGATCTCGACATAAGGCGGCGAAGGCCTAATATCGAGGTAACTGTCGGTCGAATGAGTCCCATCGCTCACCGAAAACAAAACGGGATTCTCCGTCAGCTCGTTTTCCACAATCAAAACCTTCTCCGATTCCAAATCACCCTAAAAATCCCATTAATCCAACAAAATTTAACCTTTTTCATATATTCTACCTGCGTAAACTGGTTGATTTTAGAATGCGTCAAAGATGAGTAGACACCAGAACCATTTTTAAGCGTATAAACAAGATCGTTTACATTAAAATCGATATCTTTATCACTAAATTTGATATGTTTCGTCGTCAATAGCCTTTGTCCTCCATTAACTATTCTGAACACCGACGATACAACTCGTACAGGAGCATTATCATTAACTAACGTTATATTTATATCCAATTGAGCAAAAATCTTCAAAAAAAATATAAATGACAGTCCAAATATTAAAGAAATAAACAAACCATTACGTCATCTTCTACATTGGAGACGGTAACAAATTTAATGGCGTCTCGAGAAGATTCTGAGCCATCGTGTGAGTAAATAAGACGACCGGCGTTTATTTGAGAAGGAGTAAAATGTACGACGTTGTTTTCCGTCGTATTTTGCATTAGGTCGACAAGTAAAAGTTTGCCGTGATTAGGTCCTGAATAGACTTCGTAAACTAGAGATTTTACGTTGCCGATGGATATGTTGATCTCCGACGGAAGTATTGGGGCTGTACCGCCTTCCATGACTTTTAAAACATTGACTGCGGAAACGGCAGATAAGGGAAGTTTCGCCGGCGGGACGTATTCGATGGCGATCGTTCCGGTGAGCGTCGCCGGGCAAAGATCGGCAGAAACCTGATAAACTATCGTGTCCGTAAAAGGGGAATATGAGGTTCTAAACATTTTATATTTGATGTAATTGAAGTTTAGATCGGATTGAGTAAAATTGTCACCGAGGACAAGCCTTTCATTCCTTTTCGCAGAAAGTAGGTTTCCGAAGAGAGGCAACTTGATTATCGTGTAGAAAATTTTTTTCGGATTCGTCACTATAGGATACGTCTTATATGAAAGGTTTTCACCAGAAACGGTCCCTCCGCTGGTCCCATTTAGCTTTAAAGGGACAATTTTGTTTATTTCGAGGCTTAGCTCGGTGAAATTGATTTCAAACTCGAATAGAGTTGGGAGGTCCAAAGTTGACGTTGATAATTTAAACTGGAAACAAAAAATTTTAAAAAAGCAACTTTTTTGAGGTGACAAACCTTGAATTTGTCCTGAGATGGTTTTCCTTTTATGTGCCTGTATCTGATGATTTCTTGCTCTAAATGTAAATTTGTAAATTTTGTGATTGTATGCCATGAGTCGATGCCGTCGATGTTTCCTTCTTTTTCAATCACTCCGAACTCGCATTCTTCTATGATCTTGAAAAAAAAGATTAAAATTTTATGCCTTAGAGATGTAATTTGCACATTTTTTGGTCATAAACGTTCAAATTTGGGCGAAAAATGGTCTTTTTTTGGACGAAAAGGGTCAAAATCTGTCTGAAAAAGGTCTTTTCCTTTCAAAAAGGGTCCAAATCTGGCTGAAAAGGGTATTTTCTTGTGGGAAAAGGGTCAAAATCTGTCTGAAAAGGGTCTTTTTCTTTCAAAAAGGGTCAGAATCTGTCTGAAAAAGGTCTTTTCCTTTCAAAAAGGTTCCAAATCTGGCTAAAAAGGGTATTTTCTTGTCGGAAAAGGGTCAAAATCTAGCTGAAAAGGGTCTTTTTCTTTCAAAAAGGGTCAAAATCTAGCTAAAAATGGTTTTTTATTGTCGGGAAAGGGTAAAAATATGGATAAAAGTGTCAAAATATGGCTGAAAAGGTCTTTTTTGCTTTCAAAAGGGGTCTTTTTTCCTGTCAAAAAGGGTCAAAATATGGCTGAAAAGGGTATTTTCCGATCTAACAGGGTCAAAATCTGGCAGGTAGGGGTCTTTTCTTGTCCGAAATGCGGCTTAAAAGGGTCTTTCCCTGTCAAACTGTGTCAAAAATGTGGCTGGAAAGGGTCTTTTCCAGTCAAAAATAGTTCAAAACACTGCTTGATTATGTCTTTCTACTTTTGCCTTCAGAAATGCATTATTTCACAAGTCCCCATGCCTCACCCCCCTGAGGCTTTGTCAATAATCGGGCAACTTACTGTAAATGTGATTTCAAGCGTAGCATCGTCTCCATTTGTCTGAACTGTCAAATTACTGGAGCTGATGACCACAGAAGCGAAATACGGCGACAGAGCTCCCGTATTATTTATAACTTGGATAACCAAAGGAATTATCGAGACTTTCAGAGGTTCCGAGGTCGAAGAAGTTTGCCCGTCCGACACCTATAAAAGAAATTACAACAGAAACCACCTTTTTTGTTAATTTACCTTAAAAACAAGCTTGGAATTAACATTAGGAGGTCCATTTGCAAAAAAAGTAATCAAATTAGCATCAATATCCTCTTGAGTAAATGAAGTCACAGCAATTCCACGCTGATTCGCCCTCTCAATAATCCCAGCACCATCATTCACAACGGAATAAACAATTTTATTCCTAGAACTATCAGGATCTGACGCATTCAAAACATTAGTGTGCAGGATTTTTCGAGTTCCCTGAAAAAAAATAAACAATATATTTTATATATATATATATATATATATATATATATATATATATATATATATATATATATATATATATATATTATATATATATATATATATATATATATATATCTATATATATATATATATATATATATATATATATATATAAATATATAAAAATTTGTACGCACAGATGGTATTTTTAAAGATTTTGTCGATAAAATGGTGATGACGGGCGGATCATTGACAGAACTGATGTTCACATGTAGGACGAACCTATGTTGACCCTGTAAATAGCTCGGAAGGACATATCCGGATCCTGGCGACAATTCCAAATCGAGATGAATGCTATCTTCGAAATTTTCACTTCCATCATGTACATATCGGACTTTATCTCTGATTAAATCGAGAAGAGTAAAAGTCTGCGGGGTGCCGAACTTTTGCCAAACTTCGATCACCAAGTGGCCATGTTTGGGCTGATGGTCTTGCACCGTCGAAAACAACACGCCCGAATCCCTTATACCATATTTGGCATAATCAAGAACGATATTTATATGATTGGGAGTTATCACAATATTTTCTCCTTCTTGCAGTAACAGAGGATTCAGCTCAACAAGCTCTAACTGGAGCGTTTTACTATAAACCTGCATTGCAACTTTTTTGGCTATTTGTGCTCATACCGTATATCCATTGGGGAAATCTTGCTTGACACAATGTTTGTCGTTGCATAAGCATAAAAATGAGTTGACCCCTCTAGGAACACAAGATGCATGCTCTTTACAAGGATTATCATTGCATGGATATGACCAGACGCAGTTCGCCAAAAGTCCTTGTGTAACCTAAAAAATTTTGGTGATAAAAAAGAAAAACGATAAATAGATCATGCTTGAAGCAATTTTTCCCCCAGAAGGTGAAGTTTATTAGCACCACAGAAGCCTTTACCACCTGAATTCGTTTTTGAAGTTAACATGCTAAAGGTTTTAGAGAGGAATATTAAGTTTTTGGCGTTTTATTATGACAAATAAAGCTTTTCTTTATGTTTGAATGGGGTAATAAAGACCTATGTCACGATGTGATATATGGGCCAATCGTCATGTACGATTCTTTGGTGATTTATAGTTCTAAAAAAGGACGTAAGAGGTCAGGAAAGTCGTATGGAAGGGAATTTTCTGTATCAGTTCGTCCTTTATCGTCTTTTTTTGTCTAAAAAGGTTCAAAATGTGGTTGGAAAGGGTCTTTTCATTCAAAAAAAGGGATAAAATGTGGATGGAAGGGTCTTTCCCTTCCAAAATGAGGCTGAAAATGGTCTTTTCCTTTCAAAAGGGCAAGAATCTGGCTGGAAAGGGCCTTTTTCTGTCCAAAAAGGCTGGAAAGGGTATTTTCCTGTTCAAAAAGGCTCAAAATCTGGCTGGAAAGGGTCTTTTCCTTCCAAAAAGGGCCAAAATCTGGCTGTTAAGGGTTTTTTTCATTTCAAAAAGGACCAAAATGTGGCTGAAAAGGGTCTTTTTCTTCCAAAAGGGGCAAAAAAATGGCAGAAAAGGGTCTTTTCCTGGTCAAAAAGGCTCAAAATCTGGCCGGAAAGGGTCTATTCCTTGCAAAATGAGGCTGAAAAGGGTATTTTCCTTCCAAAATAGACCAAAATCTGGCTGTTAAGGGTTTTTTTCATTTCAAAAAGGGCCAAAATGTGGCTGAAAAGGGTCTTTTCCTTCCAAAAGGGGCACACAAAAAAAAATGGCAGAAAAGGGTCTTTTCCTGGTCAAAAAGGCTCAAAATCTGGCTGTTAAGGATGTTTTTCATTTCAAAATGTGGCTGAAAAGGGTCTTTTCCTTCCAAAAGGGGCAAAAAAAATGGCAGAAAAGGGTCTTTTCCTGGTCAAAAATACTCAAAATCTGGCTGGAAAGGGTCTTTTCCTTCCAAAATGAGGCTGAAAAGGGTCTTTTCCTTCCAAAATGGAGCTGAAAGGGGTTTTTTCATTCCAAAAAGGGCCAAAATCTGGCTAAAAAGGGTCTTTTCCATTCAAAAAGGGCCAAAATCTGGCTGAAAATTTTCCTTTCTAACAAGGCCAAAATCTTCGAAATCGTGGCATAGGCCCTTATTCTGAAACCATCACATAAACCTGAAGAAATGTTAAACACATTTTTGAAAAAAAAATAAGTGCCATGAAAGTCCATTTAAAATTTTGAAATAAAACTTACTATTTTAAAATTTTCTCTTTAACCTAAAAATAAATGGGAAAATTAAATAAAACTGATTTTTTTTAATGGGTTTGAAGCTTCTACATCTGTTTTATGAAAATGGAATATAATATGAAAATGTACCTTGGCGTCTGGCAATCCGACAAGTTGAGTCCCTTTGTGGATGTTTCTTATGCATCCTTTTAGGCTTGTATCGGCAGTTTGGAGACCCTGTCCTAAGGCACGGGCTCTTTTATTAAGTTCTATGCCTCCTATGTATATCTATAATAAAATTAAATAGAAAAAAACGTTTGGGTTTCCATGGATACTTACGACATCTCC
Source organism: Orius laevigatus (assembly GCA_018703685.1). NCBI lineage: Eukaryota > Metazoa > Arthropoda > Insecta > Hemiptera > Anthocoridae > Orius > Orius laevigatus. The sequence goes on along the minus strand of JAGWEN010000615.1, from coordinate 13,249 downwards.
TAGATCGAAAAATTTTGTGGCACTTAAGGTTAATTTTTGCTTAGTGGGTTTGCTATCGACGATAACTTGAGCAATGTTCGGGTTGAAATTTATGACGACTTTATGCCATTTTCCGTCGGACACGAATATATCATTGGTGACTTCAGCGGGTCCTCCTCCTTTGTCTAAAATTATTCGGACTTTCCCTCCTATGAGTTCTACGCCGACAAAATCGGAATTTTCACCGCCCCCACTCGTATACAGTATGACGCCATCGGTCGATATCGTTTTGATTTCAAGCTCCCATCTATGGGATATAATATATATATATATATATATAGATATATATATATACTATATATATTCAAAAAGTTTTTTACCTGGCACCGGTTCTCGGGATTGAGTTTGGAAGAAGTAAAAAGGAACCGTCGTCGACAAAACTTATTTCTGAAGTCGATGGAGAAATAAATTCAGCAGCACAACTCCAGGAGACATCATGGGTTTGAGCGTTATCCTGACGCTTCCTAGCGAGCTGTAATGGATGGACCCCATTGTACACAACGTCCGACATGCAGCCCCTTAGCCAGTCACCATGTCCGAGAAAAAGCTCTGAAAACTCTCCTTGCCCACCGACGAACAATCCATAATGTATATTCAACAAGAAGAAATCTCCCATCAACTTCTCCCTAAAATCATAAACTTATCGGGAAGCCCTTATTGCCACAATCTACCTAGTCACATGGATATTATCTATCGTCAATGTAACATCGGCGTCTTTTCGCGAAAACGAAACGTGATGCCAGTTTAGGTCATCCAATCTTAAGCCATGAGGGGAAGATATCGTCGATTCTCCCGCACCCAAATTTATGTACACCTGAAATCACATTTTTTACTGTTTATGGTGCTCAACTCTTTCTATTAGCACATTTTTTTAAAATACATACATCTTCTTCCTCATGGATTAGAAAAACACCAGAAAAATCGCTTTCGAAGATTCATTGCTTACCAAAATGTTCCATTTCAATTTTTAACTTCCATCAATAAGAGGTTAGGAAACCTATCAATGCTCCAAGGACTCCAAAAACGTTCTTTTTTCTTTTTTTTTTTAAATAAAAATTCTGTGTTCAGCAAACCATTATTATTTCTAATCTTTAAAACTCAGTGACCTTGAGCAGGTTGCATGCCTAAATCCACTCGGCCACAAAGGCCGTTTTTTTCACATATTTTTGTTGTTGACGTTGAGTGTAGTAGATTCGGCAGGTTCGGTAGATTTTAATTGGTTGGCTCATTTCGGCAAAAAAGGAAGTAAAAACTGGTCAAAAGTTGCCGAAAATTTCAGCTTTTTGATGGTAAAACCCTATTTATCATTTAAAACCACATATTTTAAAGCCATATATTTAGCGATTCACTTAAAACATAATATTAATATAAAAGAAGAAAACTACCAAAAAAAAAAAAGAACTTTTTATTAAGTTTGTTAGGTTAGGATGAAGTTTGAAGGGGAAAAATTAAATTAAAATAAAAAGTTTAAAAATAAAGGTTATTTTATTGTTTCAAAAATAAAACAGAAATACATGTAAATCATAAATAAATAAAAATTAAACAAAACAATGTTATAAATTATAAAAAATATAATTTATTGCATAACAAAAACAAAAAAAATATAAATAAAAGAAAGAAAAAAACATGCTATACAAGGGAAAATTGAAGTAGGAAAATAAAAGGTTGTCTAATGATGAAGTTTAGAGAAGTCGGAAAATGTTAAAAATGAATAAAGTCCTCAATATCTCGAAAACATCTACAGATCGTGGACTTAGCTCAATTTAACACTTAACGCCTCTTTGCATCAAATTCTGGCATTTTTAAATGAGCTACTTGATTTTAAATCAAAAGAAGGATATAACTTGTTTTCTTTTATTTTTAAAAATAATTAATCACAAATAAAGACCACACATTTTAGTAAAAAAAACTGCAAATAAATTAATGAGTTAAAATTAATTAATAGTTTAAGGGTTTGCAGGCTGGATGGGGGAAAAGAAGAATGAAGGGATTGAGAAGGCTGTGGCTTCTTTACTAAAATAGGAAATTCTGCCTGCTGATTGGACCTCTAGGTCAATGATAGCTTCAGGAATGGATATCAATGAAAGCTCCAGGAATGGCTTGATCAATGATAGCTCCGGCAATGGATATCAATGATAGCTTCAGGAATGGATATCAATGATAGCTTCGGGAATGGATATCAATGATAGCTCCTGGAATAGCTGATATCCATGATAGCTTCAGGAATCGTAATCAATGATAGCTCCGGAAATGGATATCAACGATAGCTCCGGAAATAGCTGATATGATATCAGTGTTATCCATGATAGCTTCAGGAATCATAATCTATGATAGCTCCGGCAATCAGCTTCAGGAATGGATATCAATGATAGCTTCAGGAATGGATATCAATGATAGCTCCGGTAATGGATAGCAATGATAGCTTCAGGAATCGTAATCAATGATAGCTCCAGGAATAGCTGATATCCATGATAGCTTCAGGAATGGATATCAATGATAGCTTCAGGAAATGGATTCAATGATAGCTCGGTAATAGGATAGCAATGATAGCTTCAGGAATCGTAATCAATGATAGCTCCAGGAATAGCTGATATCCATGATAGCTTCAGGAATGGATATCAATGATAGCTTCAGGAATGGATTCAATGATAGCTCCGGTAATGGATATCAATGATAGCTTCAGGAATCGTAATCAATGATAGCTCCAGGAATAGCTGATATCCATGATAGCTTCAGGAATGGATATCAATGATAGCTTCAGGAATGGATATAAATGATAGCTTCAGGAATGGATTCAATGATAGCTCCGGCAATGTATATCAATGATAGCTTCAGGAATCGTAAACAATGATAGCTCCGGAAATGGATATCAATGATAGCTTCAGGAATGGATTCAATGATAGCTCCGGCAATGTATATCAATGATAGCTTCAGGAATCGTAAACAATGATAGCTCCGGAAATGGATATCAATGATAGCTTCAGGAATGGATTCAATGATAGCTCCGGTAATGGATATCAATGATAGCTTCACGAATCGTAAACAATGATAGCTCCGGAAATGGATATCAATGATAGCTTCAGGAATAGCTGATATCCATGATAGCTCCGGAAATGGATATCAATGATAGCTCCGGAAATAGCTGATATGATATCAGTGATATCCATGATAGCTCCAGGAATAGCTGATATGATATCAGTGATATCCATGATAGCTCCAGGAATAGCTGATATGATATCAGTGATATCCATGATAGCTTCAGGAATGGATATCAATGATGGCTCCGGAAATGGATATCAATGATAGCTCCAGAAATAGCTGATATCCATGATAGCTTCAGGAATCGTAATCAATGATAGCTCCTGGCATAGCTGATATCTATGTCAGCTTCAGGAATAGTAATCAACGATGGCTCCAGAAATGGGTAACAATGATAGCTTCAGGAATGGACATCAATGATAGCTTCATGTTATCAATGACTGCGTTATTGGTCGATTCATGCCTAAAGCATAGATCATACTTACTTTAAGCCGTCCGGAGACTAATTTAATTAAACAGTAATCCGTCTGGCCGGCAGCTAGGAATAATAGAGCGTCCGATTTCTTGGTCATCATCCTAAAACTGACCTCGGTCACATTTCTCCCTTCCAGCAACGGAACCGAGATATAACTAGAGCCGTAAAAGGAAGCTGAAATTATAAATTTAGAGTCAAGATTAGGAACGAAGGCTTTATATTACCTGTTTCGGATTTGGACATTTTAACAAACGAAAAGGCAGCAAGGAAGAATATTGTGAAGTCCATGATGAAGTAAAGAGCATAATTCATGAAACGAAATTTTGAGAATGGAGTATATTGAGGTTTTTCATCATTAAAGAAGAAAATTTGACGGTATTCATGTACTTAATGGGGTTAAGTTTATATAAATTAAATATTTCAATTCGATGGAACACCTTTCGGATCTAAAAACTAAATTCTCATTGAATAAACCGGGGCCATATTGTTTTAGCACAACATCCCCTTCCGATCTGTCAGCACATCTGTTTCGCGCTTTTTTACAAAAATGGCCATCAAATGCGATTCATTTTTAAATGCTTTGCTGCTTCATAATTCAACCATTTGAAATATTTATTTCGAAAACAGCTAATAAGTAGTGTCTGTAGTATGTAGGTGATAATAATAACGTCAACAGCAGCAGCAGCAGCAGCACCATAACAAGCAACAACAACGACATCAGAAACAACGACGACAGCAGAAACAACGACGACAGCAGAAACAACGACGACAGCAGAAACAACGACGACAGCAGAAACAACGACGACAGCAGAAACAGCGACGACAGCAGAAACAGCGACGACAGCAGAAACAGCGACGACAGCAGAAACAGCGACGACAGCAGAAACAGCGACGACAGCAGAAACAACGACGACAGCAGAAACAACGACGACAGCAGAAACAACGACGACAGCAAAAACAACGACGACAGCAGAAACAACGACGACAGCAGAAACAACGACGACAGCAGAAACAACGACGACAGCAGAAACAACGACGACAGCAGAAACAACGACGACAGCAGAAACAACGACGACAGCAGAAACAACGACGACAGCAGAAACAACGACGACAGCAGAAACAGCGACGACAGCAGAAACAGCGACGACAGCAGAAACAGCGACGACAGCAGAAACAGCGACGACAGCAGAAACAGCGACGACAGCAGAAACAGCGACGACAGCAGAAACAGCGACGACAGCAGAAACAGCGACGACAGCAGAAACAACGACAGCAGAAACAACGACGACAGCAGAAACAACGACGACAGCAGAAACAACGACGACAGCAGAAACAACGACGACAGCAGAAACAAAGACGACAGCAGACACAACGACGACAGCAGACACAACGACGACAGCAGAAACAACGACGACAGCAGAAACAGCAACGACAGCAGCAACAGCGACGACAGCAGAAACAGCGACGACAGCAGAAACAGCAACGACAGCAGAAACAACAACGACAGCGGAAACAACAACGACAGCAGAAACAACAACAACGACAACAAAAGCGGGATTTTCGAGTTTTTTCTATGAAAAAAGTCAGATTTTAGAAAATTCGGAAAAAAAAGTAAGGAAGGAGTATGGGGCCCTTTCCTTTTAAGGGAAGGGGTGGGGGTAAATTAAAAAAAAATTTAATCCAGAAGGACCTGTCGCCTCGTAACTCAGAAACCTTAGGTCCTACAAAAAATCTTAGTAAATCAAATCTGTAGCAGATTTTATAAGCTTTAATTTATTTTTTATAAAATTTTTTGAAATTTCAATTTTTCGTCTTCTTTCAGAGGTCAAAATAGAAAACCCCGTTTTTTTCCACCTCGTAGCTCCGATACGTTTGGTCCTACAAGAAAATGTATTAGCTCAAAATTGTAAAAAATTCAAAAATCTTTAATTTTGTACTAACAATTATTTCACCTACGACCTACGGTTTTCGAGATATTGGCGAAAAAAAGGAAAAAAATCACCTTAAAAACGCTCCTGACGCCAAAGCAAGGGTTTATGGACTTTTCGGTTAATCAGGGGACCAACCCCTACACGTAGAGAAACAAAAGACCTTATTAAATCGTATTTTTGAGGAAGCTTAATTTGGGCAAGCATATAGGCAGGGGCAGGCTATCCCAGAGGACAGAACCTCCGCATAAAGTAACCATCGTTTTGGGTGGATGATTGGAGCGTATTGGTGCTTGTGCAGAGGTCTGTAGAGCCCCTAATTTTTCGATTTCACTACAAAATAATAAATATAATAAATCAAATCTGTAGCAGATTTTATAAGCTTTAATTTTGTTTTTATAAAATTTTTTGAAATTTCAATTTTTCGTCTTCTTCCAGAGGTCAAAATAGAAAACCCCGTTTTTTTCCACCTCGTAGCTCCGATACGTTTGGTCCTACAAAAAAATGTATTAGCTCAAAATTGTAAAAAATTCAAAAATCTTTAATTTTGTACTAACAATTATTTCACCTACGACCTACGGTTTTCGAGATATTGGCGAAAAAAGGAAAAAAATCACCTTAAAAACGCTCCTGACGCCAAAGCAAGGGTTTATGGACTTTTTGGTTAATCAGGGGACCAACCCCTACACGTAGAGAAACAAAATACCTTATTAAATCGTATTTTTGAGGAAGCTTAATATTGGGCAAGCATATAGGCAGGGGCAGGCTATCCCAGAGGACAGAACCTCCGCATAAAGTGACCATCGTTTTGGGGGGATGATTGGAGCGTAGTGCTTGTGCAGAGGTCTGTAGAGCCCCTAATTTTTCGATTTCACTACAAAATAATAAATATAATAAATCAAATCTGTAGCAGATTTTATAAGCTTTAATTTTGTTTTTATAAAATTTTTTGAAATTTCAATTTTTCGTCTTCTTCCAGAGGTCAAAATAGAAAACCCCGTTTTTTTCCACCTCGTAGCTCCGATACGTTTGGTCCTACAAAAAAATGTATTAGCTCAAAATTGTAAAAAAATCAAAAATCTTTAATTTTGTACTAAAATTATTTCGCCTACGACCTACGGTTTTCGAGATATTGGCGAAAAAAGGAAAAAAAATCACCTTAAAAACGCTCCTGACGCCAAAGCAAGGGTTTATGGACTTTTCGGTTAATCAGGGGACCAACCCCTACACGTAGAGAAACAAAAGACCTTATTAAATCGTATTTTTGAGGAAGCTTATTTGGGAGCTTAGGCAGGGGCAGGCTATCCCAGAGGACAGAACCTCGCATAAAGGGACCATCGTTTTGGGTGGATGATTGGAGCGTATTGGTGCTTGTGCAGAGGTCTGTAGAGCCCCTAATTTTTCGATTTCACTACAAAATAATAAATATAATAAATCAAATCTGTAGCAGATTTTATAAGCTTTAATTTTGTTTTTATAAAATTTTTTGAAATTTCAATTTTTCGTCTTCTTCCAGAGGTCAAAATAGAAAACCCCGTTTTTTTCCACCTCGTAGCTCCGATACGTTTGGTCCTACAAGAAAATGTATTAGCTCAAAATTGTAAAAAAATCAAAAATCTTTAATTTTGTACTAACAATTATTTCGCCTACGACCTACGGTTTTCGAGATATTGGCGAAAAAAGGAAAAAAATCACCTTAAAAACGCTCCTGACGCCAAAGCAAGGGTTTATGGACTTTTTGGTTAATCAGGGGACCAACCCCTACACGTAGAGAAACAAAATACCTTATTAAATCGTATTTTTGAGGAAGCTTATAGGCAGGGGCAGGCTATCCCAGAGGACAGAACCTCCGCATAAAGTGACCATCGTTTTGGGTGGATGATTGGAGCGTATTGGTGCTTGTGCAGAGGTCTGTAGAGCCCCTAATTTTTCGATTTCACTACAAAATAGATCTTTAAACCATAAAGAGGGGCTAGGAACTGTTTTTTTCCATGTAAAAAGACATTTATTTAGCGATCCATAATATTCGTTTTCGAGTTCTTAATTGATTGAGTCTTTTGAAAATTGTGAAATGAGCATTTTATAAGGTCGGATGCACAGCTTACGTTAATCTTCGAACTAGCAAGGGCTCAATTATCGTCCCCCTCTAAAAATACTCGGATCGATTAAAAGGTCCCGAGTTGTTTTCGAAATAATTCAATTAAAAAATGGTAAAAATCAATATTTGTAATGGAGCTTGGTGAAAGATTTTCTATTTTTTGTCCTTTCGAATCTCGTTAATTCCGTTTTATTTATACAAAGGTGTCAGGAGGGTGGATTTCGGGAGGGTTTTTAGGGAAAGGAAGTGTATGCGCAGTTCCAGCTCCAGGGTACCACACCCCTTCACCCCATGCCATACGACCCCCAGATAGGACTCAATCTCAATCAATCCGTATACCAATCATGCAATATCCACATTAAATATTGAAAAAGAAAAAAAAGCGAACATGTGCTCCCCAGGCCGGCAATCGCGTCTCCAAAAGTTGGAAATGTATTCAGAAATCGGGCGTGAAACTTGAAATTTATGAAGAGAAGAAGATTCGTGATATGAGTTGTACCGTTCGTTATTTCTTTTCCAGTTTCTTCTGGACCAAAAAATGATTAAATTTTTCTTCATCGTCTTGATTTTATCGAGTGATGGTGAGTTTTCCCAACTTTCGAGAAAAAAATTTTCAATTTTTTTTCCCAAATTTAGTATCAGTCGGTGAAAATGAAGAAAGCGTTGTTTGTCGGAGTAGGAAGAGTGCCAATTTGGAAATGGAGATACCGTCTATTCGAGGACCTTATTTCGATAGATCGGTTTCAAGGAATGTGACCGCTTTGGTGGGAAGGAACGCTTTTCTTTATTGCAGAGTCAGGAACCTGGGGAACAGAACGGTAAGTCGTTATCCTATCTAATTATCTGCTAAAATAGAACTTTCCACCAAGTTATTTTTTTCCTGCATCAAACCTTTGATATAGAAAAAACGTTTCAAATAATGCAAAAAAATCCGTTTTTAATATACTGCCAATAAAGCCATCATGTACAGTCCAGTTTTTCTAATTTAAATCATCAAAGGATATCCGTTTTCAATATCAGGAAATGAAACTTTTTTCCGATATTCGAATTTTACCATCAAGAGAGGAAAAAAAAAAGGTGATATTGTTGGTGGAAGATAAAGGTGGTGTAATAATCGGCGTCCCTAATGGCTATCCTGGAATTAATTAAAGAGATAGCGGGCAAAAAAGTCGGCGATAACTTTTAGTGACTCCTCTGGCTCCAAAAATGAAACAAGTGACGCGTTTACTCTCAAATATAATGGAAACGGTTGGATTTAGGGGATTGGACAACTTAATTTTTTTGAAAGGTATTGAAAAGAGCTTTCTAAAAAGTTGTCTGGCGAAAAAATCGGTTAAGTCGTAATCAGTAAAAAAATAAAATGATAACAAGAAAAGGGAAATTAAGCGGGGAATTTTTTAGTAAGAAGGCGTCCGCCAGATGGGAGCAGCGACCAACCCCACCAGTGCTTCCCCACTCCGCTACTCAGTGGGAGGAGCCAGCCCACCAAGATGGTATATAAGGGGGTCCCGAGGCCAGAGAAATCAGAAAGTGTCCAGTCGTCGACGAGTAAAGAAGTCAAGAAGTAAATACCCGGATCCGACTACAAAGAAGAAATCCGACTAGGAAGCAGCCCTGAGAGGACATCCGACTCGAGGAGGACGAAGGCCGCCCCAGAAGACGAAACCCGGCTCGGAAAAGGAGGAAGCAGCTCTGAGACGAAATCCGACTGGGAGAAGAAGAAGGCACCCCGAAAGGACGAAATCTAACCAGGAGAGGACGAAGGCGGCCCCGGAGACGAAACCCGACTGGAAGGGACGCAAGCGCTCTGAGACGAAATCCGGCTGGGAGAAGACGAAGGCATCCCCGAAAGACGAAATCTAACCCGGAGAGGACGAAGGCGGCCCCGGAAGACGAAACCCGACTAGGAAGGGACGCAAGCGGCCTCTGAGACGAAATCCGGCTGGGAGAAGACGAAGGCATCCCCGAAAGACGAAATCTAACCCGGAGAGGACGAAGGCAGCCCCGGAAGACGAAACCCGACTAGGAAGGGACGCAAGCGGCCTCTGAGACGAAATCCGGCTGGGAGAAGACGAAGGCATCCCCGAAAGACGAAATCTAACCCGGAGAGGACGAAGGCAGCCCCGGAAGACGAAACCCGACTAGGAAGGGACGCAAGCAGCCTCTGAGACGAAATCCGACTGGAAGGGACAGGCAGCCTCAGAGACGAAATCCAACTGGGAGAAGACGAAGGCATCCCCGAAAGACGAAATCTAACCGGAGAGGACGAAGGCAGCCCCGGAAGACGAAACCTGACTAGGAAGGGACGCAAGCAGCCTCTGAGACGAAAACCGACTAGGAAGGGACAACAGCAGCCTCAGAGACGATATCTGACCCGGAGAGAACGAAGGCATCCCCGGAAGACGAAATCTCACCAGGGGAGACGACATCCGACGCGGAGGAGCGAGACCTGCCTTGCCAAGACGAACGAAGACGCCAGAACGCTCGGCCAGCACCAGAAGACCACATTGTCATTTCAAGTACCTAATTCAATTTAACGTGAAGCAACTTAATACTGTATTATTTTTTGTAAATTTAACAAGAATAAAACCAAAAATATTATACGTGTAATTCTTCATCAATCCTTAATATCCAACCAGAGAAAAAGAATATTGGATTACAAATTGGTGGCAGCTAGGTGGGATATTCTAAGTCTTAGGATTTAGACGAATCCGACTGGTTGGTGTTAAGCATTGATAAGAAAAAAAAGTAAAAGCAATAGAAAAATTAGGACTAGGAAAAATTTAAAGGAAATCAATAGGAATGGACATGATGGAAGAATTCATAACCAGATTCGGAGAGATGTTGGAGCAGGTCGCAGGAGGTCAGCAAAACAATGGAAACGATCTTCCGAGAGGATTGGTGTACGCGATCGACCCCTGGAATCCAGAGAAGAACGATGGATTCCCGATTACGCACTTCTTCGACATTTTCGAAGACAACACAACAACGTTATCAGACACCCAAAAAGTACGATTATTGCGCATAAAAATGAAAGGCGGAGCACAGCGGTTCATATGTGAACATCCCGAGCTAAGAGACGGAGAAAATCAATATAAGCGGTTAAAAGAAGCCTTGCTCACACGCTTCAACAAAGAAGACTCGGTCGAAGCAACACGAAAACTATGGACCATCCGAATAAAGGAAGGAGAAGACATCAGAAGTTTCGCAGACCGCGTCATCAGTCTAGCTAGGAAATCTTATTCACAGCAGGCAGAAACATTAAGCGCGACACAACTTAGAGCGGTAGTAGAAGCAAATGCCATAACAGCGTTTACAAGAGGTATTCCCTCCATAACTTCGCTACTAACCACCACGACACACGCCACATATGAAGAGCTCGTGAGTAGAGCGGAGAAACTCTACGAAATCGAAGAAAACAAACGTAAGGATAAGGAATGGGAAATCCGAGGAGTAGAAGCAACGAGCGAAGAAAAAAGAAAGATCAAATCTTGTGAATGCCACCAAGAAGGACGCGTGGGGAGAGTAGAAGTGAGTAACGAGACAAAGAAATCAAGATGCTACGAATGCAATCGGGAAGGACATATCGCTAGATTTTGCCCGGAAAGGACATCTAAAAACGTAGCAAATCGGACCCCACCCAGAGAACCAGCGACAAAACCAATGAGAGCGTGCTTATTCTGTGCAAGTTGGGACCATTTTCCAATAAACTGTACTATGGGAACAAATCAGCACAGAGAACCGATGTTGTGCCATTATTGCGGAAAAACGAATCACATAGAGGAAAACTGCTTCTATCTAAAACAAAGGGTTGACCAGGGACCGTCCATAAACGCACTACGTGTCGTCGGACGACTGCCAAATCGAGAAGTAAACCATTCCAAGGTCAAACCTCCTCCAAAAATCGCAGGCCTACATACCACAGAAGAGGAACTACGACGACGGGAAGAAGAGGTACATCGAAAAGAGGAAATTCTTCGCCGAAGGGAAGAAGAAGAGGCCCAAAGAGAGGCAAATCGTCGGAAAGAAGAAGAAATGCTTCGAAAAAAGGAATATGAGCTTCGATGCAGGGAGAATAGGCTAAATCTAAGGGAAAAATTTGGTCGACAGCTTGACGAAAAAGATTTACGGGACGGGGAAAAAGAAATCCGAGACGTTTTTCTACCGGCGATCGGGACAGCAAAAGCAGACAGTGCACCACGTTATGAGGTTGCTGCGATTCGCGTGAAAAGGGATCTGAAGCCGAAAGACGACCGAACGACGAACGCCGAACGAACAAAGATAAAAACGACGGAGAATTTCGAAGCGGACGAAATCCGATTGACAGGGACCGACTTAGAAGAAACAACGAAACGACGAAATCGGCATGAAGACGCCTCCCAGTGTCAGAAGACGAGAAGATTCTTCCGCTACCGACGGCCCAGGAAGAGAAAATAAAAGGCGCGAAAATACTTCCAGGCATAACGAGGAAACGACCCGGCTTGTAATTGGAAAAACGTTAAAGGTTCCGAATCGAACTAAAAGGAAAACGACAAAAAAAGAAGGAACTACCTAAGGGTAAACGAGGATAAAGAAGAGCAAAAGAAAATAAGCGGAAAACGGAAAGAGGAAAATAAGAAGAACGAGAAGAAACGAAGAAAATAAGAAGAACGAGAAGAAAAAGAAGAAAATAAGAAGAACGAGATAGAAATGGAAATTTTTTTTCCCCTAAATTACGCTAAATGAATGGGAGAAAATTTGTGCTAAATGTCGCAGTCGATGGGACATCGACTTTTTTAAAGAAGGGAGGGGTGTAATCAGTAAAAAAATAAAATGATAACATCCAAAGGGAAATTAAGCGGGGAATTTTTTAAGTAAGAAGGCGTCCGCCAGATGGGAGCAGCGACCAACCCCACCAGTGCTTCCCCACTCCGCCACTCAGGGGGAGGAGCCAGCCCACCAAGACTGGTATATAAGGAGGTCCCGAGGCCAGAGAAATCAGAAAGTGTCCAGTCGTCGACGAGTAAAGAAGTCAAGAAGTAAATACCCGGATCCGACTACAAGAAGAAATCCGACTAGGAAGCAGCCCTGAGAGGACATCCGACTCGAGGAGGACGAAGGCCGCCCCAGAAGACGAAACCCGGCTTCGGGAAAGGAGGGAGCAGCTCTGAGAGACATCCGGCTCGAGGACGACGGAAGAAGGCCGCGAGAAGACGAAACCCGACTGCGAAACCAGGAGAGCAGCCCTGAGCGACATCCGACTCGCAGGAGGACGAGACCGACAGAAGGGACAGGACAGCGACTCAGAGACGAAACCCGGCTGGAGACGAGGAGGAAGGCGGCGGAGAGACACACCCAGACTTCGAGGAGGGACGCAAGCGGCCGCGCGACGAAATCGGCAGGAGCAGACGAAGGCGGCCCGGAAGACGAAACACCGGCTAGGAAAGGACGGCAAGCGGCCTCTGAGACGAAATCCGGGACTGGAGGGACAGGGCCAGCCTCAGAGACGTAGCAAACTGGGAGAAGACGAAGGCATCCCGAAGACGAAATCTAACCGGAGCGGACAGAAGGCGGCCCGGGGAAGACCGATCTGACTAGGAAGGGACGCAGGCAGCCTCAGCAGACGAAATCCGGCTGGGAGAAGAAGAAGGCATCCCCGAAAGACGAAATCTAACCCGGAGAGGACGAAGG